>RHPI01003642.1:529836-557877 GCA_009103225.1 Chlorokybus atmophyticus
TCTCTCTCTCTCTCTCTCTCTCTCTCTCTCTCTCTCTCACACACACGCACACACACAAAAGAAATTACCTTAGCTACCGCCTCTCTGTCTGCGTCGTTAACAACCGGCTCCCCATCCTGCTCCCAAGTGCCTCCTGCACTTCGTACCCTCTCCTGCTCCGCATCAAAGTCTTCTTCACCCGCTGGTTGTTCATCTTCGTGCGTTGCAGCCCGCTTTCGCTTCCTTCCCGCCATCTGTGCAACCAACGGCAATGCTTCCTTGTGCAATAATGTGCGATAATGCATTATGACATTGCACCGCGCACTGTGCATGCTTCGAACGCTATGCACATCACGCAACTCGCGGTAAATGTGCTGTATAGTGAGAGCCATTGTGCACAGCACATGTTACTATCAAATGGCAGCTAGCGAACACACTATTACACATGTATATACAATCAATATGGTCTATGGTCATTGTGCTTGGATGCTGATGATAATGATGATGACTTCGGAACAGTGCAACATACCTGTTACATGCCACTAGCATAGATTGCGTCCACCAGGCCTATCAGATGACAAGCACTACGTAGAACAACGACGGCAACACAACAGGCCAAGCAACGTCTATCAGAGCCGCAGTTCACTCAACAACCCACCGCCCCACGTAACGCCACTGCTGCTACCGCCGCCGCCGCCCAAGCCGCCCACGCCGACCAGGAGGTCAAATTTGGTTAACTAACAAGTAAATTGAGGCCACGTGCGGTGGCCCGACCGCGGTTAGCTGCCGGCCGACCGGTCGACCGGCTGGGCCGGCGGCAGAGGTCCCGCGTTACGCCAGCTGCCGTGTCTTGAGCGTAACTCGCTCGTTACCTTTAAACTCCAGCAGTTTCGGGCGGGAGGTGTCGGGCGGCCGACACCCCGCCTGTCGATCGGGCACACACATCGTCACCCAACCCGTCACTCACTCTGCCGTTTCCTTTAGGCCTAGAGGGTTTGCGGCAGCCGACGGTGCGGCTAGGCGGCGCCCAGTGGGCGCGACCGTTAAATTTACGGTTGATGGCATTGCACCGCCAGCCTGTAAACAGACGTTCATTCCACCTATATTTTAGCCTTTTACATGCGTCCTTATGGTTTTTAAATGCATCTTATCAATTTACCATGATGCAACCAGCTAGCATAAGTGATTCGGCTGTTGACCATGTTTGATGACGCAGTCACTAAAGCGTGCAATCAATTAGTGTTACATGGTAGAGTGGATTAGTTAGTTAGAACGAGGGTGAGTAGTGGCGGCATGTCTTTGGGGTATGGGGCCTGCCCCGACCTCGTACCGCCAAAAACGCGGCCGTTTTAACCACTAACTGTGCTGCAATTACACCGAATCTCTAGCGAATTTGGGTCGCCGTTGGTAAGCAGTTGCCGCTGAGATAGTTTTCAGCATCTATTGCGTATCTCTGCAATAATTGGCCATTTCGCTGCCTTTTTCAGCAACGGCTATTGTCACCGTTGCGATCCCATTCGATCAACTCATGCGTGACCAAATGGTGGCCTAACGATGCGCTTTTCGTTTAATTAATTCTTAACTATAAGATAATTCAGGTTAGCATTATTGTGATGGTGGTAACCTTGGCATTACATACTGAATGTTGCAGCACGTACCGTGGCGTAAACGTTACGTTGAAGATTAAGTTTTGAAACACTTAACTGCAGGTTGCCAACCATATTGCACCATATTGCAGCATATGTGCTGCATTTTGCAACACATCAGAGATATCAACATGTATCAATGTATCAATGTATCTCTACATCTATTAATATTATTTCTGTGACACATACAGATGATCAACATGCAGCCATAAGCGGCCACGTATGCAGAACTGTGCTTAATTTTTACATTTGTTGGCATGCGTTTAAACAATGGCATGTGCTTTGCACGGCCACGATCATTTAGGCAGATCCAACGGTGTAACGCTTGTACTCGCCGCCTAGCCAGTGAGAAGCCGGGCCGCACATACTGCCGCGCAGCCCGGCAGTCGCGGGTGCCGAGTGATGGCCCGACCAAAGCCGCACCACTACTTATCTCCGCACGTAACGTGGCAGAAACGTTAGTACTTAATGTATTATCTTAGTACATGTGGGACATGTAAATGTGCACCATGTTGTCCTCAATTTTTGCAATACATACTATATGCATAATACATACATTATATGCAATATATATAAATAATATGTATAAGATTACATGTATTATGTATATCATGCACATAAAAGTACGTATATATACTACTATAGTATCATACTATTATATGCATATAATGTGTATGATGCTGTGTATCATTATATAACATATATGTACCCTATCGTGCATGTGTAATAGAATACATGTATGATGTAAGATTACTCGTATATAAGTGCGTATTTATATCACATCTGATTTGCACTTATGGTACATATATGCTTATATGTAGTCATAAATGCATATAGTTATTAAGAGCATGATAAATAAAGTTTGTATCATTCGCATATATTCTAAGCAGTTGCATGACATGGGGATGAGCTTTGGACGGTCGAGATGTGTTTTGACAGATCGAACGGCCGAGCTTATAAGTGTTGCCTAGCCAATGAGAGGAAGGCGGGCGGCGCATACCACGCAGCCCGGCAGTCGCGGGTGCCGTATGTCACTGATGGCCGTCGTGCGTGGTGCGCGTGTGATGTGTCTTGTGCCCTAATGCCGGCCGGCCGGCCCAATCACACGCCCAATCAGCCGCACCGCTAGTTTGCACGTGTATAATGCTGATAGCATGAAGAAAAGAAGATAATATGCATCAAGTGTCATTATTGTCCCCTTTGAGGGAAACACAGAAAGGGAGGGGGGACTCTGATGTACAAATTCACTCCCCCCCACAAATTTGCCAAGGGGGACTGTATTTGGGGGGGGACACTGACGGGGTAAATACGGTACATTCATCGCAGACATCAGCCAGACAATACAAACATATTGATTGTTGCCTCAAAACCTTGCATTTGGTGACCCGAAGTAGCGTCGACAACGGCATGTCGCTTTCTGTCTTCCCACCATCGCCAGCACACGTGCCACAGCCGTGCGCTTCCTTTCCTCGCCAAGTTCCACCCCAAGTCCAATGCTTTCCCCACAACGTACCCAATCACCGCACCCACAACCATCAACGGTATGTCAACCATTGCGGGCAAGCTTGTACCGTCTGCCAAGAGATTGGTTTGGCGCTGTGAAACGCGAGGGGGGCCCCGTACAGTAGCGCGCGGGCTGGTCCAGGCCGCCTGGCGGGAGCGCGGCCCGGAGGTATTGGGAGTAGACCTGGGTCATTCCGTGGGTTTGCAGCTCGACTTCCTGTTACTCCGGCTCGGGAAGGGATCCTTTCCGAGCCGGATGGGCTTGTATGCTAATATATGGCGGATCCTTCCGGAAGAAGAATGACACTAACAGGTCGGAAGTTCACGGAAATTCGTCTTACAAGCAATGCAAATGCGTGTTACTTAGCATAACCATAATATGTAATGAATTCCTGCTTGTCAGAATGTGAAAGGCATTCCACCCTAGCTTTGAGTTACAATGACAAGGTTTACACACGTGCCGTATTTACATGGTGCGCTCATACAGCCAGTTTGTATGCTCCAAAGCCATGATCATGGTAGAAACGGATTGCAATATCATTGATGTGAACATTCGAATTCATTTAGCAATAAGGCATTTGCCATGTGCAATCTATCACTCAAGTGAAAGCTGATTAATACGCATGATGCATGACCAACGATATATGATACTAGGACATACATAAACGCATATCACTTTACTGCAATATGTGGCATCATGCCAAATCAATGTGCATGTCATGGGACGCACATGCATAACGCAATATGAACGTCTTGAAGTCAGTGGCATGTATTACGTTTACTATGTGATGCATGTGGCGAGAGGCATATAATAGTGACATTTCAATACAATCTTCATTATTACGCTGTATCGCTTTAATAAGTTTTACGTACGGTTGTTACAATATTGATTTGTAATAACAATTATGATCCGAAACTCTCAGCAAGGATTGTGGTAAGCCAAAGAGAGGTCAGTCTTGAAAGCAGCTACAGATGTTCACTTGATGTGTCCACATGTGAGGTGCTCGACTTGAATATGCAAGTTGTTGGTATGCTACTCCGTCTATCGCTCGTAAAGATGGTGACTCATGTTGAGCTTGGGGGTTGTGTGTGCACGGTATTCAGACGGTTGTTCATCATAGGTGTCTATTTTCAGTGTTCAATTGCCTTCACGGCTTTAGTAGGTAAATGAACAGAAGTAACATTATAGATACAAAGCTTTCAAATAAACAAATGTAATAAGTGCCGTATTTGTGCGAATGCCCCCCCTCCCCCCCCCCCCCCCCCCCCCCCCCCCCCCCCCCCCCCCCCCCCCCCCCCCCCCCCCCCCCCCCCCCCCCCCCCCCCCCCCCCCCCCCCCCCCCCCCCCCCCCCCCCCCCCCCCCCCCCCCCCCCCCCCCCCCCCCCCCCCCCCCCCCCCCCCCCCCCCCCCCCCCCCCCCCCCCCCCCCCCCCCCCCCCCCCCCCCCCCCCCCCCCCCCCCCCCCCCCCCCCCCCCCNAATTTATAACACCCCCCATTTATTTTTGGGGAGGTGGGGTGGGGGTGGGGGTGGGGGTGGGGTGGGGTAGAGTGGGGCTTGAGGCTTTATTTGTACTACTGTTTGGTAAGGGGGGGTTGTAATCGCACAAATATGATAGCCATTGTTAATCATATATGAAATATTGTAGGTGTGCGCATGCTAACATAACATGTAATCACCTTCTAATCATATTATGGTTATCATACGCGTGAATAAATTGTAATCTGGGCAATAGGTGCCACCCATTACCTCGACTGATAAATGATGATCATATTTAAAAGACAATCGCAGCATGGTTTGCAAATTTAGTTAATAACAAATGATCAACGGCACTCTGTACACTCCATACACTTGAATTTCTCATAAAACTTATACCTATAAATGTGACATGCTAATGGTGGAATGCATTGTGTATTGCCACCATAAGCGAGGTAAGTTGAAATATCTGTAATCTATTACTATCATATGTACCCATACAAAGAGCCCCCTTCCCCCTCGTTTGGGAGACCCTCTTCCCCCTTCTAAGTAAAGACTGCCCTGTCAATAAAACTGCATGAAGTCAATGTCCTCAGGCCAGGCAGGCGGTATCACTCTTGGCACATTACATTGCATGCACTAGTAGTGTCGCACCGCACGTCATGTGGACTCGTATCTAACGAGCATGATCGCCCACAAATATGCTATGTGAATGCTGTCCATCTTTTGCGAACTATGTACAATTCCATAACATGAGGTGTCGCTTCTCTAAACGCACTTTATCCGTCACCATCTTTGCTCTCACTGTCTTTGACGCCTAGCACCAGCAACCCTCCCCCCAGCGGAAGCCGCATTGTCACGGATGATATTGCGCCTCACCGATGTGTTCGACTGCGCCAGCTGTCTCTCCACCTCCGCACTGCACACAACAATAGAGCTTATACACCTGGCACATGCCATGGCTATGATACTACACAACAATGCCAACAACGTTTGTCCGCAATGCGTGCGCATGTGGGCGCGTGAGCTCGTGTGTCTCTGTGCATGCAACACCCTGCGCATACACCACAACACCTTACCTCAGCTTGTTCTCTATGCGCGAGACCGCGACGGGCGCGACGTACTGCGGTCGCGTGCCTCTTATCTCGTACATCCAGTCCATCTCCTCTGTTTGTATGATCAATCTCGCCACGAGCACGCGGCCGTACTCGCGCGGGGAGAACGACACCGTGAAGGGCGTGCCGGGGTCGTCGGGAGTCATGGGCCGCACCATCGCGCGGGAGGGAGAGATGCCGAACTCGGGAGGGGAGTCCGGACCGAAGAAGGCTATGCAGGGAGCTGTGCACATACAACAACATTGTTATCAGGACTGGGATACAAGATGAGTGCGACGTGTGGGTGGGTGTGTGGGTGTGGGTGGGTGCGCGCGTGTCTGTTGTTGCACCTGGTGTGTGCAAGGGGCTAGGGATGTGGATGACAGCGGTGCCGGTGTGGTTGACCAGGGACTCGATGGTGATTACGCCGTCAAGGACGGGCTCAGTAGCCTATGGTTGACGCAAAATCAGTTGCGGATAGGGCGAGGGCACGTATGGTCTGGTCAGTGTGTGTTGTTCACGCGCACACACGCACATTTGCAAACGCATGCACGCACCCACGCGTGCACGCACACATACACACACAGAGCACACCTCCAAGTCCATGTCAAATCGCCAGCATCCTCCGCTGCTCTTTGTGACGACGAGTGTGGCGCTTGTCTTCATCACCTTCTGCGGCTGGAAGGACACGCGGTACTTCGCCTTCGGCACAGCGCCCTCGGCCTCGCCCTCACCCTCCACCACAGCAATGTCCTGCATACCAACAAGTTCCAACCACCATATGGACATGTGCAACACCGTATCGGGCAGCAGCAGAGAAAGATTCTAGTAACCAACATACTGTGATGATGGGTTGGACAGTGAGGGCCCGACGAAGAGCTGTGGCGTCCGTGTCGGGGAGCACGAGTGAGTGTGTGACGCTCTCCGGGCGGGAGGATGAGAGCCGTAGACCGTGTAGCGGGAGCTCCACTTCCTCGTGCATGGCACTCCTCGCACGACACTGTGGACAACATCATAAGTGACCGCCCTGTCTCAGAGTTGCAGTAAGAGTAAAGGGTTTTTCTCACTTGGAAGCGGATGGACATGCCGCTGGGAGGGGCCTCAGATACGCCCACGATAGGGTAGCGCCAGGCCAGGTCCTCCTCCATCTCCACCGTAAGCTCCGCCTTGTACTCGGTAATCTCATCTGTTGATAAAGAACGAGAGTCTTAGCATTACACCAAAATATGTGCGCTGGTGTGTCGAGTGCGCGCGCAGACCTTTGCGTGTGTGTCTTGACACGAGTGACCACACTTGCCTGGGGTGAATGAGACAGGGATCTGCAAGAATGCGAACGGCGCAAGTGTGACATTGCGTTGGCGCTTGAGCATGATGCGGAATGGCGGCGTGCGCATGACATCGTTTGCACTGCTAGTGTCCTCCGTTCCGTCCTTCCCGCCGCGGGAGGCGTCTGAGAGCGATATGGCGACCTGGAGAGGCACGGGGAACGGGTTGCGGAAGGTCACGAGGGAGGAGACAGTCTGGCCCAACATCGCGCCCACCACTTGTGGTTCCATCATCGTCGGGGGCGTGCCACGCCCGCGACACCTACAAGAGAGCTCGTCTCATCAGCTTTGCTGATACACACACGCCCACACGCACTCGCGCAGGCACGCATGCATGCATGCACGCA
Organism: Chlorokybus atmophyticus; assembly: GCA_009103225.1. Lineage (NCBI taxonomy): Eukaryota > Viridiplantae > Streptophyta > Chlorokybophyceae > Chlorokybales > Chlorokybaceae > Chlorokybus > Chlorokybus atmophyticus. Next base: position 537,206 of record RHPI01003642.1, read on the forward strand.
CGCTCACACACGCGCACACAGACACATGACAATGATGTGGACTTGCGTGCAAGCGTACCTGAAGACCCAGGAGCCTACGGCGGCGTCTCCGGCCTCGATCTCTGCCTCTTCCTCAACGTTGAGTGAGGACGGCGTGTACTCGACGCGCGCCTCTGCGCTTCCCCGCGCAGGCAAGGTGATACTGCATGGCCAACCACATCACCTCAGCCAACCCAGCACTATACTCACACCACACAACCATAAAACACCTCCAGCCGCTGCTTACGTGTTGGGCACGAGCGTGAAGTTGCGCGGGTTGCTGCTGGCCGACCGCAGAGCCACTTGGACGTCCAGCGGGTTGTTGAACGTCACTGCGTGGTGCTGCTTCTTGCCAACTGTACGCACGCACAAGTCAGTCACCCTGTTTGTCGATAACAAGTGTGACAACCTTAGCAGAGTTTCCTCTTGCCTTCGCAGATCATGTCAGGTAGCACTGTTGGCGGCGCCGCGTCCGCAGCGAGCTCGAGGCGGTACCAGTACTCGCCCACGCTGTCGCTGAAGAAGTGAACAGCGCCCTCCTCCTCGCCAGGCTGCCAAACAAGATGTGTGCGTGTCAGCGAGTGGCTGATTGGACATGACGGCTGTCAAAGCCTGTGTGTGCGTGAGTACCCTTAGCGGTAGGTATGCAAACTCGTATGCCCGCATCTCTCGTGCCTCCAGCTGCAGCTTCTTGGGACCAACGAGCCCGTGACCCTGCGTGTGATTTTGGAGCAAGCACACTTAATCAGTGAGTGCGTGTGCATGTGTGTGGGCGCACGCGCGTGCGTGTATCTGACTGCCTCTCTTGCCTGGAGGACGACTTCGAAGGTGACGGGGTGGTCCACAGGGTTGTTGACATGTATCTCCAGCGTGACGGGTGACCTTACGGCCGTGCGTGCCACAACCACATCCTCGGCCGGTGGCGGCGCCGCTCTCACCTCGATCGCGAACCACACGTACCTCCCGTTGGGTGCCGTGAACGTGACGGACCCAAGCGCCACGCCCGACCTGGCGGGACTCAGCTGCAGCTCGTAGTCGGCAGGCCGGTCCGACACAACACGTAGCGTACGCGGCTCGGGGTTGCTGAGAGGTAGGTCTGATGTCACTGTGTAGATCACCTCGCTACCAGCGCGGCCGCCATCGCCTCCGATGTTGGGAACTTGGATGGTTTTGGACGTCGTCTTACGGGCCTGACAATCGATGACGATCAGGCCCTCGGACAGAGGCTCCTCTGCAACACCTTTGAGAGTAAAGAAGCTGTTCTCGCCGGAACCGCTGAAGCTCAACTGCAGCTCTGTGACACAATTGTGTCAATGACACCCACCCACACACACGCATGCACACACGCACACGCACGTCCAAATGCACACGCACATGCCCGCACATGGACGTGCACACCGCACAGCTACCTGTTACTAAGTGTCCACATCACTTCTTGCTCACCTCCGGTGCATTCTCCCATCCACGCCGGCCGGAATGTGACACTATACGCCCCGTTCTGTCCCGCGGGTACCGTCACCTCGCTCGGTCCCCCGAACGCGTTGTTTCCCGTGAGTCTCGCGGATGCCGTGAGCGGCCTGTCTCCGTTGGCGTTGACGATCGGGATGTCCTGGGAGCAGCGGCCGCGGGCGGGGCACTCGAAGTCAAGGGAGGAACGGGAGGAGGAAGAGGAGAGGGAGAGCTCGGCGTCGAGGAGACGGACGTCGAGGGGGGAAGTGAGGAGCAACCTGGTTGGATGAGGACATGTTGTTTGCGCAAGGCATTGAATGAGTTATTGAACACGCACGCACGCACGCACGCATGCATGCATGTGCGCGCACGCATGCGCATGCACTCCAAAAGCATGCGCGCGTGCGCACACAGACGCGCACACACAACTAGCGCTATAATGCTGCAAGACCAACCTGACTGGGTACACGCCAGGGCCTTTATGGTTGAGCGTGAGCGGTACGCAGTTGCTGACAGTCACCCCAGCAACTTCACCTCCCCCCCCCCCCCCACCCCCACCCCCACCCTCTCCCCCTCCTCCTCCTCCTCCTCCTCCTCCTCCACTTTTGCCACCCGCAGGCGTCTTAGTCCCACTGCCACTGCCACCTTCACGGGCGCCCTCGTACAGGACAACCTCGGCTGGCACAGACACGTACGGGGAGCTGCTGCGGACAGAGTACTTGACGGTACGGGAGGCAACACCACCTTCTTGTACACCGGTTGCCCTGAAGCAGGTGTCACGCTTAGTAGTTATGTGTGCGTGTGCGTGTGCGTGCACGCATGTGTATGTGTGCCTGTGACACCAACATACACATACCTCATGATATCAGCCTGCTCCTTGATTCTGTACCCCGGGTGTCGTTCCATGAACATGCGCTTCGCAGCCTCAAATTGCTGGCTGACCCATGGCACGGGCAGCTCGCGTACGATCACGTTGTTGTTGTTGCCGGCGGATGCGCTGACAGCGGCCTCGCATTGGAAGCGCACCGGCGCGGAGGCTGCCGGCGTGGGCAGACGCGCGTCGCCGATTAGTAAGTATGTAAACTCGCCGAACTCCGCGTCCACGAAGATGAGCTGTTGAGAGAAGAGGCTGGTGAGAAGGTGAGAGAGGGCATGTGGATATGTACTTGTCAAGAATCAGTCGTATCTACATGTAAGGAAAAACGTGCACTGCAGTGAACTGGGCGCTGTACCTGGCATGCGGACTTGCCAAAGGCAAACGGCAGGTAATGTATAGTCACCTGTAACATGGTTGCGAAGGTTTTGTTAATGCGCATATGTAGGACATTACACATACACTCACGAACAACACAACAACAGTTGTGCCAACACACCTTGCCAGTTTCTCCCTGTCGCAGTTTGAGTCTCGTCTTGTCACATCCAAAAGGCATTGGCCAGGTTGTTGTGACTGATCCGCCACCATCAACCACAGGCACACTCGGCATCTCTCCTCCCTCAGGTGGCTTTGCTACGACGCTCACAGCAAAGTCGCACTCGCCGGGGAACGGGTTGACCACCTCCATATCCTGCGTCACATACTCATACATGGCAGCCGCTACCTCAAGCGTTCTCAGCGGCGTGCGCGAGTGCACTTGACACATGAGTGCGAACACGAGCGTAGCTGCGGGCGCCCCGGCCCCCGCGTTATTACTCTTGACTGAGGTGAGAGTCAACCTCGCCTCCTGTGCCTTAGCCACCTGCGGCGTGCACTGAACAGCAAACAACCCTCTACTCCTTGGCTCGAGCCGGATATAGCTTGCAGGAAGATCAAAGTCCTTAGCACCAGCGAGGCGTGCGAGGTACGCCACGGGACGAGTACCCGGGTTGGTTAGTTCAATGTGTTTGAGGAGAGTCTCGCCGAGACGGCCGGCGAAGGAGACAGGGGGTTGGCGAGGGATGAGTTGGGGAAGAGCGGACCAGAGGTAGAGGAGGAAGAGGAGTGATTCGCGGGGTTGAGGGCGTAATATGTCGTCTTCGTCGAGAGGGTAGGCTAGAGACAGGTCGCGGTAGAGTGATACAACAAGACGGGCGTTCTCGCGGACTTGAGACTCGTCGCGGCAAGGACGATGCAGCGCGCCCTCATTCGCACGCAATGATGGCCTGCATAGTGGTGGTGAATGCTATCACTATGTCACACATAGGGCTCTGATGTTGTTGGGTTACTTGTACTGACCTGTGGGAGGCGAGGAGGGAGAAGAGGGCAAGGCCGTCGCGTAGGTGTGTGGTGAAGTTGGTGAGTCGGTAGTAGCACGAGGGTAGGACGATACGGAAGTGGTGGCTAGCCCAACGCAGAAGCACGCTCTCACCCGGACTATATATGTTGCTCCCCGCATCTCCACCAACCGGCACCACAACGGGCGGGCACCCTTCCCCGCCAGTTCCCGGCAGAGCCTTGAGCGCCCTCGCCGTTACGCGTGAGAGCGCAAACACCCTCACCACCTGCGTGGCGACGGTGTACCACGCCGCCGCGGACACGTGGGCCCACACGCCTTCGAGCCTGCGCCAGTGGGCGATGTCGGTCTCATCAACGGCCTTGTCCTTGTCCTTGTCCTGCTCGCGGGCCGCCAGCACGCGCTTGAAGTCCTCCAAGTCAAGGAGGAACTCTGGCTTAACGGCGTTGAGGAGAGCCCCGCATGAGCGGAGGTGAACCAGGAGACGGTCGTACTGACCGAGGAGCTGCATCGCCTGCTCCTTCCTACTGTTGTGCTTGTTGCCACCGACGGTGTTACTGTTTCCGATAGAAGTCTTCGCGCCGACGCCGGCCTTGCTCCAAGCAAAGGGCTTACCAGAGAGAAGCTCCACGAGGTCGACCATCGCGCGGCCCTTGCACGCGACCATCTCCATAGGCATATTGCCGACGTCACCCCATGCACGACTGGTAGTGGCGCTCAGCCACCTCAACAGCGCTGGTGATGCACTCGCAGATGATAGAGCCTCCTCAGATACAACTGGCATGCGGAACCCTTCAACCCCAGGCACAAGCATCACTGCCTTGGATTCTGCCAACAGTCAATAACTGTTAGTTCGTTGCAAGTGTCTTTGCTTGCAGGAGGAGATAGTGTTAGGTATCTCCATCACGCACCGCTGGGAGCGTCAAGCCGCAAGAGGGATTCGTTTGTCTGCACAAAGTGGTGGGTGGTGAGAAGGCAGGCATCAGCAGTGCCGGTGACGGGTATGCTGAAGACGCCTGCGCCGTCGTCCGTAAAGTCTATCCGCGCCGTGAAGGACATCGGCTTGTCCGACACAAAGGAGACCTCCACAGGCAGCCGCGCCTTTGCAATGCCTGTGATTCAGGTACTCATTTCAGTGAGGTGTACATGTTGGGGGGTGTATCAATGGTATGATGTCACATACCAATCATGATGCCTTCGGGGAAGTGAACCTCAATGGGCACGCGTGTCTGGTCGACGGGTAGCTTGTACTTGAGCTCGAGGTTGTCGTATCCCTGGTTGATGACAGTGAACTTTGCGGTCGCTTTGACGCCGAGGGGGACCGCGGGTAGCGCCACCTCACGCGTGTCAAAGCAGAGCCGCGGCATCGCGCCCGTCCCGCGCACCTCAAGCTCGAGGTACGGCTTGTCCATCCCGGCGATGGCCAACGGGAGAGTACAGGAGTAGGTTATATTCTCACGCGGGGAGAAGACTGCACGCACTGTTGATATTTCTCCAGGTGCTAGCTTTCCCATCACAGGCACCAGCTGGAGGGCTCCCTTGAGAGCCTCCAGCGGGTCTGTGTTAAAAGACCAATCTATAACAACACTGTCGTTGTTGCGTATGGTGAAGTCAACGGCGTACGGTATCTTCTTGACGGTATCTCTCAGCACGATGCGGCTGCCAAACTCGACGCCAGTTTTGCTAAGAAGCAGCCGCGGCTTCAGCCCCTGCGCCGATACGCTCCTCGCCAGCTGGCTGTTGTCGCCGTTGCCCCCCGCGATGGTGAGAGGGAGCGGGAAGGAGAACGCCGAGGCGATACGCCGAGGACGGAAAACCATCGCGAGCTTGAGCTTCTGGTTCGGGGCGAGCGTGATGGCGTATCGGTTGAGAGAACCTGGAGGTAAATCCTGATCGTCACTGTCATGCTCCTCCTCCTCTTGCTCGACCTCGGTGGTCTCGGGGCCGTAGTCGAGCGCGAACTCGGGTCGGTCGGCAAGGTCTAGCACGAGCGACGCGGGTACAGAGCTGGTGTTGTTGAGCGAGAGGTCGTGTCGGGCGGCGCCACCAATGTACACACCCCCGAAGCTAATTTCGCCCTGCTCTACGGTCACACTGGGCACGACCGCCTCTGCTTTCACAGCAAGCTCCAGACCCCTCTTATCACCTCCTCTGGTAACAGCCTTTACGCGTATATCCACCGGGCCCTTTGTTGTCGGCTCCAACACCAGTTCCATCTCCAATGTGGTTCCCCCACTCACTCGGCCTCTATCAGGAGTCACCTTCAACACGCCTTGCAGGGAGGCCTGGTCGATGAGGAAGACGGCGTCGTTGCCAGCGGGGTTCTTGAGCGTGACGGTGCGTGCGTGAGGCATCCCTGTGGAGACAATCCCAAAGTCCACACCCTCCTTCTCCTTGAAACCGCAGTGCCCGTCGGCCTTCTCCCCACGTAGACGCACCCTCTTGCCCGCGCCCCCACCGCCACGCACCATCAGCGTGATGGACCCCTCGTAAGCCGCTCCCCCAGCCAATGCACCCTTACTCCCACTCGTGCTGTTCACGCCGGGTGCCCACGTAATTGTCACGGGTAGCGAGGCCTTCTTCTGCACCTCCCCGTGTTGGGGACTCACCGTGAAAGGGATGGCTGCGGGCGGGGCGGGAGTGTTGCCTGTTGGGTTGGAGCTTGGAGGTCGCTCACCCGCACCCTCCCACCAGAAGGACACCGCGTGGGCGTTGGTGTTGGTTATTACTATCGTCTCCTGAACGCTCGGGTCCCAGTTGTCCGGGCTGAATGTGAAGTCCACCTCCTCCCTGCAACCCATCAGTTCCCGCAAATAAGTAACTCACTACAATCGCATACAACATTGAATATCACATAAGCCTGTACCGTGACAGCTTTAGAGATACTGGCACGACGTCCGCCTTGACATCAAAATAGAATGTGTGCGCGGCACCGTTGATGGAGTACGCCACAGTGCGTCGGAAGGCTCCGATTGCATTAGACACAAGAACAACATTGAATCCTGCTGTGGCTCCCGGTCCCACAACCTGCAAACAATCCCAAAGTCACCACGACAGCGCTCAACAGCAGTAAGTCTAACAACTCTTCACCTGACAGTGAGGAGAGGTCTCGGTGAGGTCAGGGCAGCTCTCAAGGTTGAGATGCACAAGGACGGCGCGCGTGAGACCGTTGGAGACTGTGAGCCACCGCGTGGTCTGCGCTGTGGCAGACACTGGGCCAAAGTCCAGCACGCGCGGACCAACAGCCACCTTCACTATGTCCGAAGGCTGCAAGTAACGGTTGAGTAGGTAATAGTAATATGAATGACGCGCACACACACACACACACACACACACATGCCTACCTGAAGAGGTGCAGCACAGTCTTTGACTTCCTGCGTTGTCGCCGGCTTGCTATGCCACCTTGATCCCCCTGGCCTTCCCTCTCCCTCCCACGCCGGCATATTCCTCGGCCTCACCGGCGCCATCATCTCTGTATCAGGTCTCACAACGACAGCAGCACCTGCTGTTGGACCCTGTGGCAGCGGCAGCACAGGTGGCGCGAGGCCCGCGGCGGGACGCATGCCGAGGTGGAGGTCGTCTTCGGGTGGCGGGAGAGGGAGGCTCCGCTTGTCACGCAGAGAGCGAGAGGCGCGAAGGTAAGACACGTACGCCGTACGATGCATGTGCTGCTTCTCGAGGTCCTCGGCGAGCATGGTGAAGTCCGTGATGGGACCCAAGTGCTCCTCCTCCCAAGGGTGCTTACGCTCGAAAGGTTTCAACTTGAACTCGGCGGGCGCATCAGGGTCCACGTAATGCCTCGGCTGCGCATGGTAGTGTGTGTCAGTCAGATTGTAGACACGAAAAGTGATACAACTCACTGATACAATCACCACTATACTCACTCTGATGAAATCTTCTCGGATTTTGTCGGGGCCGCCGAGTGTGTTTATTCTGGGTCCCAGGAGTGGGGCAGACCCATGTACAGAGAGGGTGAGCTCATGTAGTAGGACGCCCTCGTTGCGTGTGCTCCACACACGCACGCGCACGGTTTCACGGTGGGTTCCGAGGGCCCGCGGCGCAAAGGTCAGCACCATGTCCGCACTCTGACCCGGCTGCAGCCGCCCCCTCCCAGGCCGCGCAGCGAAGGATGGGGATGAGGAGGACAGCGTGAAGGACAACGGCACAGCTGTCTGAGACTGAAGGGATACGAGGGTGTCGAGACATGTGGATGTTGGAGTTGCCCCGAAGGATATCGCAATGGACGGCGATACCACCAGCTGCACACATGAGAGTCCAGTCAGTGACTTTGCTGCAAACTGTTTAGCCCTTTGGTCACTTATACTTGCCACACGAGGTTGCGTTACTGACCCAAATCAGTCCCGAAACACAAAACATGCAGTATATATCCGTAGGGAAAACACCCATCAAACCAGTAGCTTGTGCTTGCCTGTGCTTTGCAGGCTTGTGCCGTGACCGGCAGGCGTAGTGGCGTCTCTGGCGAGCCGTCGGAGGTGACATTGAGTGCACAAGTTAGATCCTCAACGAGCGGCTCCTTCTCTGCAAGTGTGGCAAACCCTTTGGCTCTGTCCTGCTGCTTGGGCGCGAAGGTCACGGTGAACGGTGCGAAAGAGAAGGGTGGGACTGTGCCGGAGGCGGGGGAGATGGAGAAGCCCATGGTGGTGGGGTTGGCGTTGTTGGTGGCGGTGGAGTTGGAGTCGGTGTTGTCATTGGTGGGAGATGGTGATGAGGTGCTAAGAGCTAGCGTGGCGGTGTAGGTGATGGGGTTGGGGCCGGCGTTGTGCACGGCGGCGGGAAGGACGTGGCTCTCCCCGTGGCAGAGTGGGGGGAAGGCTAAGGCCAGGAGAGGCTGTCTTTGAGCCTTGAAGGTGTTGGTTGTGGCCTTAGGGTTGGGTTCAATGTCGGTGACAACATCAAATGCTGCCGGCACCGCCACAGCCGTCACCTCCACGGGCACGGCGCGTCCCTCGGGTGAAGCCCTCACGTTCACGCGGCCGTACACCGCCCCCGCTGCCCCGGACGACGCAAGCCTCGCCACCACCTCCTGTTGTCCCGCATGCATGTAAGCGTAAACAATCACGCATGCATGTTGGATTATACTATGTGTGTACCTGTCGGCTGGCGGGTGGGATTGTGCCGCTGCGCGGGTCGACATCAACAGGTACAGCCTCGCGGTCGTACTCGACCTCAAACGGCGTGGCAGCCAACCTATTCCTGTTGACTATACTGAACACTTTCTCCCCTCCCCTCCCAGCTCCATCAACCCCACCCTCCCCCTTGTCCTGTCCACCCATAGGCACATAGCCAAAGTCGAGAGCCGCAGGCTCCACACTCAACTGACCCTCCCCTCCCCCAACCCCACCAACTCTCCCCACCAACGGCACCCCAACGCAACCCTCCTCTACCTGAACCAACAACGTGTCGAAGTAGTCATGCTTCAAAGTGTCATTAACACCAACACCTCCCTCCCCTCCTCCTCCTTCGGGTCCTGTTGTTGTGTTGTTTGGTGGTTCGAATATCACTTCAATGGCGGCTTCGAGGCCCGGCGCAAGACGCAAGGTCTGGCTGTTGTTGGAGTGGGCCAAGCGAAAGACGGGAAGGGCGGGACGGAGGACGCGAAGCGTGCGGGCGCGGGGACTGACATTGCGGACGCGAAGGGAGAGAAGGCGGGGAGCGTGTTGAGCATCGTGCGTCTGAGGAAATGGCAAGGTAAGGGTGGTGCATGGTGTATGTGAGAATGTATCTAAGGCTCCAGTGCGCTTCCTTGCCATAACCCGTGTTTGGTGTGTTCTTCAATGGCTGATCTTGGCTGATGCTAGTTGCATGAATGTTTTTGACAGTATTGACCTTGGTTACAAACACTTGCAGTGAACACCTTACCAACATGGTCCCAACTAGATACCAGCGTGCATATTGCCTTGTTGTCATACACTGTAGGAATATCTTATGAGTTGGAATGCGCAGCAAGGTAATAATCATGGAGCGTCACCTGTACAGCTTCGAATTCCAGCTGAGCGGGGAGTACGCGCAGGAAGGAGCTCGCAGCATCTGGTGCGATTGTGGCTCCCTTGCCCCCCAGGCTGCCTCCCGTGGTAGACAGTTCTTGAGAGGCCACCATTGTTGTGGCTAAGGTATAGATTGCTTCATTTCTGGTTGAGCCTGAGGGGTGAGAAATGCAAACCAGCCGTTGTAGCGAATGGCTTGCAGCCTGGAGCGGCCCAGTTGCAGATCAGCTGTTCAAGGTGTTGACCCCTTCTTCAACATCACTGGCGTCGTCCCCCCTTCTGCTTTGCCACTGCGTTGAGGCGGCGGCGGCGGTAGCGGTGGCGGTGGCGGTGGCGGCCTGTTAGGGTTGGCACCGCCACCCGCCACGTGGCACCGCCAGCTGAGGCTTGATAGAGTTCAGCTGTCTGTCACGTGACGTGCAGATATCAACGTAAGCGCATCGTTGTGGCCCACTGACACCTTTTATGCCGTTCATTTCCAGGTTAAGTAACCGGGGTCCTCGCTGCAAAGCGTGTGAATGACCGCTGAGCCTGACGGCGGTCACGGCAGCAACAAGCGCAATGGCGTCCATGGCGGCGGCGGCGACGGCGGTGTTGGGGACGCCGTCCTTTGCTACGACGACGTTGTCTGCTCCATCACTAAAGAGGCGGCAGAGGAGTCAGCTTCGCCGTCGGGGGTCTAGCCTAGCACCCAGGGCTTCAGCCCAGCAAAATGAGAACGGAGGCGTCACGGAGCATGCCCCCACCCGCCGCAGCGCTCTCATCGCGGCGGCGGCGGCGGCGGTTGCGGCGGCGCCCCTGACCGACCTCCTCGGTCTGCAGCGTAACCAGGCACTCGCTGCGGCACGGTCGGCCAGCGTCGAGCTCATCCCAACGAAAGGATCCGACGTCAAAGGTATGCTATGCATGCAATCAGACTGAACTCAACCTAAAGAATGCATAACACCTTCGTGAAGGCAATATCAGTCTAAGACCGCAGCAAGGTGCTTGTTTGGAGGTTGCGTTTGATGACTTAAACTTGCGACTGGGGTAATGGATGGTTAGGGAGGGGGCAGAAAGGGTTGAGGCGGGCACAGTCAGAGCGACACGAGGGGAGTGGGATAGTGGGAGAGATGACAAAATGTGGTTGCTACTGCTGTGTTGAGTGGCTAGAGCAGCGAAGGGAGAAGGCTGTTCGTAGCGGTGGTGGGAGCAGCACCTACTTAATGCATTCGCACCATACTGTGCATGCACGAGCAAGTGCATGCAGTTGTGGTATGCAATTGCATGTTAGACCACGGCCTTGCCAATACTGAGTGACCATGCAGCAATCACTCCCATGCACAGGCACGGTGAGGTTCACGGAGATTACCACAAAGTATGGCAAACCGCTCGTGCAAGTGGACGTTAACATTTCGGGGCTATCCCCCGGAAAGCACGGGTACGCACATGACAGTGATGCTTCTTGTTTTGCTGACTGGCCTGAGAGGTTTGCTGACTCTTATGCTTGCGCATGCACCTGCTTGGCTCTGCACAGCTTCCACATCCACGTAAGTAACAGCGGTGTACTCTGTGACCCAGACTCAATGCAGAGGTTGTAACTTGGACATGGTGCTTCACAGGAGATCGGCAATGTGACCTGCGATGATGGTTTGTGCACTGGAGGCCACTTCAATCCAGACAAGCTTCCGCATGGCGCGCCAACCGCCACCAGGAAGTTTGGTGAGTGTTGAGTAGTAGCATAGTCGGTGGTGCAGCTTTGCGTGAATGTATGACAAGAATCAACTGTTGCCACTGCAGGTGCGAGTGCGAGCCACTTCGTTGGTGAAGGCGTCATCTACTGGCGGCACGCGGGAGATCTCGGCAACATTGACGCAGACTCGGTAGGCAGACTTGGTTGACCAAATGCACTTGCAAAAGTTGTAAAGTTAAGCACTTACACATTCAGGTAAACGTGCCCGTCCTTGTGGCTGTAGTACAACTTATGTTGTGCGCATGGATGCTGCTGTGCTGCAGTCTCTATGTTGCACTCATGTCTTCTACCGCTATGACACTCAGAATGGCGTGGTGAAGAGCACGTTCACAGACCCCGTCATCAAGCTCACAGGCGCCAACAGCATTGTTGGGCATTCCGTCGTGGTGCACTTCAAGGAGGACGATCTTGAAACGCAGGCAAGCACTGCATCATCCATTGATTGTTTGTCATTTACACAGCACGAATGTGCGCGGTTGATAACCCTGTGTCTGTTGTGCTTGCAGCCCACCGGCAATGCGGGTGGTCGAGCAGCATATGGAACAATTGTGTAGGAGTGTCTTGAATTGGTCTTGGACAGTACTAGAGTAGCAACCACTGGTAATGGTCTTGTTGGGCATGCCATTTGTGCCAACATCACAACCCATGCGCTGTCATGTACACATGCTGCCACACGCGTGTGCTCTGAGCATGTAAACCCGCTGCTGCCGTTAGTGCTTGGATGCATGTTGCAAGCAGTTTGCACACCATGGTAGAAGTGCTGCAGTGAGTGACAAGCCAGCGCGCGTAGCGCCGCAGCACTGCTGGTCTGCAGATGAGCTTCACACGAGTCCATCGTGCAATCCAAATAACTTGGCATCATCTGGCCCAACAGCTTCATGAATATTTCACATTACTGGTAGTAGTCCCAGCGGGTGGAAGCAAACCCATCTTGTCAAATAAGGCAACCATGGGATCCCTGCACTGGTGGGCATGCCACTGCACAGCCATTCCTCCCGTTGATCAAACATTCCATCCACCGCCCAGGGAACAAAGTGTGTTAGCCCAATGTTGACTGTGTCAACACTTAGGGGCCGGATACTGACCACCTTGCACAGCTGCGCCCGGGAAAATCGCAGTGCCCCGAATCACTGCGGTGAGCAACTCGCAGCGTGTGCAAGTCTGCAGCACATGACATTGCCTGTTTTGCTGGTGACGCATGGAACTGTTTGTTCTGCATTGTGTCGGAACCAACTCGACTCAGCTTTGTTTGCCCATCTCTCGCGACCTTTCGGCTGCAGCAATCACCGCGTTCATGATCCCTGCCCTCACACCCCCTTCCTCTAGCGCCCGCATGCCAGCAATGGATGTCCCTGTGTGCCGCAGCATAATAGCAGTTTTATTCGTCAAGCTGCCAGTGTGCGTATGTGCGTGTGCATGTGGATGTGCGCTCGCGCGCTTGTTTGTGTGACACTGTGCAACAAGCAGCGGGCACTGCTTGTTGCACACGGACCTGCAGGCGAGCAGACCGAATCCTTCAACGCTCCCGGATGCCTCCCATCTTCAAGAACCATCTTGGCAGCGCCCAGCACCGTCTGGGCCGCGAGGGACTGCGCGATGTCACGTGGCAACCCCGCCACGACACCGCCGTCCGCCATGGCTTCAATCACTGTGAAGATGAACGCCGGACCGCTCCCACTGGTAGTTGATGGCACGTTGGTATGTTGTTTGACGTGATAATGCGTGATGGAAGAAAAAGGCAAGCCCTGACCTGAGGCCGGTGACAGCGTCAAGCAGCTTTTCTTCAAGCGTATGTACTCGACCAACAGCACCAAACAAAGTCTCCACCAATGCCTTTTCCTCCTTCGTACAGTTCTGCCCCACAGCACCAGATGCTGATGGTCAACGATTAAGAGAGTGCAAAGGACGCTACAACCGTTGCTCTATGACAATAGCACGTACAGCAACATCTAACAACTGCACATCGACCAACACTAGCTGTAAAGTAATTCTCATGAAGTAGAGCACAATCGCACCTCGCAGCAGTGCAATACAACCATTTAAATGCTATGCACACGCCTTCGTTCCTGACCTGTCCCATAGCGATGGCACCGGCGGTTGAGCCGACAAGGCAGCAGATGTTCGGCATGACGCGCACAACTTTGCACTCAGGGCCTGCACCAGACTGGAGGGTGGAGAGCGTGATGCCTGCGGCGATGGAGACGAGGAGATGGTTGGCTGTCAGCTCCCCCGCCAGCTTGGCCAGGACTCCCGCTACGTGCGGTGGCTTCACTGCGAGGATCAGCACGTCCGCATTCTTGGCCACGTCCACTGCCGACGTGTACGCCGTCACCCCCGCCGCCTGCCATCACCGCGACGGCAACACTGTCATGGCACCGTCCTTGTGTCAAGCATTATTGAATGATGGACACTTGGTATGCTCTTGTAAGCTTGGCTGTTGTCTTTGCTACCAATCGCGAGACATATAGGTGATGACCTCTTTACTGATATGCCACGTGTTTCTCACGCGAAAGAGCCAAATCTCATTTGCAAAACTAAACGACTCCGGCCATTGCTGACTCACTTATAAGCTGCACAAACGCGACGCAATAAAAGACGAAAGACTGACGACTCAGTGTTTGCGATGGCCAACACCATGTGGTATGCTACTCAATGTGGACGTTCATCACAGTATTATGCATGGGTGTGCATGGTAGGTAGACGAAACGAGAGATGATGTTCTCACAACCTCCGCCGACCACAGCATGAACCAACTGTTACTCTTATCAACTTGGACCTTTCAGTAAGGCTGTCACCTGAAAGACTTCTCTGCGTGAGGAGGCGACGTCCGTGGCGCACATGGAGCCGGGCTCCACGACCCCTGCGGAGATGAACCCCCTGGCCAGCGCCTCGGCCATCATGCCCGCCCCGATGAACCCGACTCGCTGGTCCACTGGCGCCATGGCCGCCGACGACGCCGCCGCCGCCCAGGCGGAAGAGGAGAAGGGTCTGGTGCTGCTTGATGCTGGGCGGTGGCGCTGAGCGTGCGGCTTGTTGCTGCTGCGGAGGACTACCAGAGCAACGCGGTGGCTGCTGCTGAGCTTGAAAGGGGTGACCCCGCCTCTCCACAGACCCGCAAGGTGCTGGTGCAGCACCCTCACGGCCATGCAGCGACCGCCACCGCCACCACCGCCGCCGACAATGCAGGTGGCGTAATGGCGGGAATGGCAGATACGCTTCTCCGTTACGTAACCAAGGCAAGGCGTGTTTGAAACACGTACATGTGTGGAACACACCACTTCAGTCACTGAAGTGTTGCACACTGAAGTTCAACAGCTCATGTTGCCTCAAGTTCAAGGGCACATGAAGACTCTTGAAGCCTAGATTACGAAGCATGAGGTTTAATTCATGCCATGGATATCCTTACCCTATGTTATGAGAACACTTCCTGCACAAAGACCACAATACAACACCCACATCATTAACTACATGCTTTGGCTTTCATGTGCTATTTCAGCTGAGCCAACCTTTAATTGCACGACACCGACATGTTGAACTACTCAGTTGTATTTGTTTATATCATCCGAGCGAAATATTGTTGACTCGCACGGTGCGAGTCAATAATGTTGACAGTCAACATAACCTATACCATGCGAGTCGCACCACATATTGCACGTAAGTGTATATATACCGCATTTCTAAAGCACAACCATGCTTCTGATACATAGCATTATGACAATAGTACTCACATATCGTATAAATGCATGCACAAGGTTAATTTACATATAGTGCGAAACGGCAATGTGCATATGCTTTATAATACCATGCGATACGTGATGCATATATTATAAGCTACACTTGAAATCCAATTTTAAAACATTTAAACACAACATAAGTAAAGCGCTGTACATTTCAACTCAATGGTAAAGTTAGTTTTTAATAATGGATGTAAAATACTTATCATAGTATGATTTATTGTGCATTATAACAACACACAATATATAACACACAAGACTTGCGGTAAAGCAAGCTACAAGAGTGGTTACAATGCAAATGCAATCATAAATAACAATTAGATAACAATAAGCCAACAACAAGCAAGCAATTTCAGTGGGGGCTAAGACAGAGATATGTTAATGCATGCCACACTCATATACAAAATCTGATATATGCAAGCCACCCATTATCATCGACATAAACTGCTTATGTAAAAACGCAACGATAGTACCAGCTATAATGAACAGTCATATGATCAAGTGGTGAGGCGTGTGTTCAATGGTATCTTGGAGTTACATTACGATGTGAGGTAGGTAACTCCATTATTTATTATAGGAGCCTACATTTGTACCCCACTGTTGTTAGCAAACACCCATTACTTAGCTGGTGATTAATATTGTGAAATAGCAAAATAAAACAATCAAACGAGGTGAGGAATATGGGTTGGATTAAGGAGTTTATGTACATAGCGTATGACGCGCTGTTGTGCGCACACAACACCGTATGTGTCGAGGTGAACCAAGTCATTTACCGAGGTTATCACACAAGCAGAAGTACCAACCGGTATGAATGCACATTGATCATGAGCATATTTAAAGCTAACTCACTTGGTCCAAGTTGTGAGATAGCAATCCACATGCAGGCTTGATTGAAATGTTAAGGGGCTCTTGCTACAGCCTTACGGGTATGCATGTGCATATGCATGTCCATTCATAGAGCACACAACGTCAATGAGCTCTTCACACTCATGCCATTGCAAACACGCACGAGTCAATGACACATATCTCGAGAATCTCCGTCGCATCAAGCTACATGCAATCCCCCTACTTAATGCATTCGCACCATACTGTGCATGCACGAGCAAGTGCATGCAGTTGTGGTATGCAATTGCATGTTAGACCACGGCCTTGCCAATACTGAGTGACCATGCAGCAATCACTCCCATGCACAGGCACGGTGAGGTTCACGGAGATTACCACAAAGTATGGCAAACCGCTCGTGCAAGTGGACGTTAACATTTCGGGGCTATCCCCCGGAAAGCACGGGTACGCACATGACAGTGATGCTTCTTGTTTTGCTGACTGGCCTGAGAGGTTTGCTGACTCTTATGCTTGCGCATGCACCTGCTTGGCTCTGCACAGCTTCCACATCCACGTAAGTAACAGCGGTGTACTCTGTGACCCAGACTCAATGCAGAGGTTGTAACTTGGNACATGCATTGGAGCTGAGCCAACTCAGCTCCCTTAGCCAACCAATCACGCACCCAAAAATACAGCAACTCGGTTGAGAACACCGCTCAAAACACGTTTCAAACACTCTCTTGTCACACGTGGTCTACCGCTGCAAGCTTCTTCCGTCCGTTGTGGCGCTGGCCGCCTCCACTGTTGAGTTTCTTGGGGAACAAAAAGGACAACCCATACGACACGAGGTTGAGCACCGCCATCGCACCAAAAGCGATGTATTGCCGGAAAGGGAAGGAAGGGCCGAGAGACACCGAAGCGGACCACACCATCCCGCCAGCCTATCGCACAATGTAAAGTCAGATGGGAAATATGGCTGCAGAGTCCCAGAACCATAATCATGCGCAGACAAGTTGTGTATGCACGCATGCGTGCGTGTATACGTGTGGGTGCATGCAAGCGCACACACGCGCACACGTACATGCTCACACACGCGCGTGCGCACTCATATAGATGTGTGTGGTTGCGACGTCTGTAGGTGCGCATTTGCATGCACGTCTGTATGTGTCAAGATTGGGTTCTCACCGCTGGTCCAAACGCGCGTGTAAAGTTCGCGAGCGAGTGCGCGAGTCCGTTAACAGCCCCCAGATCCCTCGGTCGGCACGACGCGTTGATGAGGACCATCACTCCCGTGAATGCCGTGGCTCCCGCGGCGTCCTTCAGGAACGCCATCAGAGTCATGACACCCCACAGCAGAGGCGGGGACGAGAGAACCCAGGACGCCGTGCATAAGGGGGTAAGGAAGAATATGGGGAGGGAAGCGAGCAGACCCATGCGATACAACGTCAACTGAGGGAACCACCTGAGCAAGAGACAAAAATGCATCAGTGCTTTGTTACTGATGGCACAATCGCTTTGGTAGAGTGGTTTTTGGGGGCCAAGTCCACACCGTGTGGTGGCGGGGTAGCAGCACAGCGTGTACACGAACAGCAGTACGCCCATGATGGACACGGCGATGCCGATCTGCGTGGAGGCGAAGCCCAGCCCACCGTCGCTTACCGCCGTCGCCGCAAACATCGGAAACACCTCATCTGCACATGTGTGAATGTTAGCGTGTGCGAAGGTCTGTGATGTCGCTGTGACACTGACGCACAACTCACCGTGCAGTATGTAGAACAGCGCGATCATGGCGTACGACCCCGTGGAAATCAGCACCCCCGAGCTGCGCCACCATGGGCGATCCGCATCCACATCACCCCCGCTCTCTATTGCCGGTCTCTTCTCCCCTGCCTTGACTGTACTTGACACGAGCTTCTCCGCTTGCAAGCCGTGCGCTTCATCATCGGTATCGCCCAACATGCGCTTGCAGCTGTTGGGACCCAACAATGAACACGTGTCGTCGGTGTCATAGCCTCTGCCGGGTGATACCAACGACAAGGGCAACATGGGATAGGGCTTGATGTTGGCCTCTTCCTTCTCCTCCTCCTCTTCCTTATCAACATCATCATGTGGGCGAGCGTTGGCCAGCTGCACCATCTCCAGGTTGATCATCGGGTTGACTTGTGTTCCGGGGGACAGGATCTCCTCTATGGTATTGCCATCGACACACACATCCAACATAATCCTTTCCGGGTTGTTGTGGCTCTTTGTGGCGGGGTATTTGTCGTGGTCGGTGTCGTTGATTGAGCAGCAGTCTGAGGCAGCCACCTTGGAGTAGAGCTTCTGCCTGATGGAGGCACTGCCGCCGAAGAAGCCGCCCACGCCGGGGTGGAACTCGTCGAGGAAGAAGAACGCAACGAAGAGGTTGCTTGCAAGCATCACAGCCACGGCCGCCATGGGCGCAAAGTACGGATACTCCTTGAGCACTGCACAAACGTGTGTTGTTGGCACCGGACGCTGTGGACTTGAGAAAATGTGCGTGTGTGCGTGCACGTGCATTCATGTGTGTCCATGTGCACATGCACGTGCTCGTGAATGTGTATACGTATGTACATGCGTGCTTGAGTGCATGTGCGTGCGTGTGCATGTGAATGCCATGCTTACGCGAGGGGCAATTCTCAATCTTATACTGCTCGCACGGTTTCGCCAGCATCCCTCCAATGAACGGTCCGAATGCCGTCCCTACTCCCCACGACAGGCTGATCATGGCGAACCCCCTCGCGACATTGGTGGAATCGCATATCTCCCCGACGATCGTCTTGAGCGTCAGCATGCAGCCGTTGAGGAGACCCCCCAGCAGACGGGCGTAGATCGCGCCGGGGAAGTCGCGGGCGAGACCGAGGAGGAGGACGGAGAAGATGGAGGCGACCGTGGAGATGTGGATCACGGGCTGGAGGAAGAGAGTGTTGTTGGTGATGGTGATGGTGATGGTGGGGTTGGGGATGGGGATGGTGGTGGTGGTGGTGTTGATGGTGATGCATGTCATGCGTAAAAGAGTGTGTGTGTGTGTGTGTGTGTGTGTGTCACACCTTGCTGCCAAGGTAGTCGCAGAGCAGACCCCAGAAGTAGCCGGTGAGGAATTGCGCGAGCGGGAAGATTGAAGCCTAGCATGGTGGATCGAGTGTTGGGTTACTACTACTTGTACGAAGCACACAAGCGACGTCATGCAGCAATCAACATTCTCTGGGCTTACCAGTAGGCCGGCGTACTTGCCGACGGCCTGAGGGTTGCCCCTAGCGACGCCATAGTCTTCAACCATAAACACCATCTGAGAGGATAAAAACGCCGACAGTGTCGTTAGAGTGAAATCGGATGCTATGCCAACTATGCATGTATGCGTGCAAGCCATGCACAGTGCTAGCATGTGCATGCAAGCAGTCCTTGTGCACGAACTCGTGCATGCATGCACGAGTTGGGTACAACAAAGTTGCTGTTGGCAGCACTGTAAACAGCACGAGTTCAAAGGTGCAACTTACAATGGGAAAAAGCGCAGCGAACTGTACAGCCTGCGTGAATTGAATCCACCTGGTCAAGCAGAACAGGTTAGGTCCAAACAAAACCCAAAGGTGTTCTAGTAGCGGTGAAGACCGCCTTGCAACACAAGGTCGAAGGATGCCCAGCAATGAGACTGCATTTTCTTTACTCACCCTATCACCCACATCTCCTTTCTGCACAACACCAACAGCATCAGCAAGCAGGACTCATTTGACCTCCCCCTCCCCCCCTACCACCACCACCACCACCACACACACAACCCATGCCCACCTCGGCAGCGGCCTTGAGTAGAACACTTCAGCGCCGCTGTCTTGCTCAACACCGCTCCCGCTGGAGGACGCCGCATCGTCCTCGTTGTTGCTGTCACCCTCCCTCCCTTCCATCTTGTGCATCAGGTCCGTCTGCACAGGGACTAGGCTGGGTGGGTGGGCGCTGTGTGTGCGTGCCTCCGCACCTGGGATGTTGTGGGTGAGTGCCCATAGGCCTAGTTGTGAGGCCATGCTGAAACGAAAGAAAGAGTCGAGAGCACTGCTTGAATTTAAGTAGTAGACAGTAGTAGGCTGACAAGAAGGCACTGAGGAAAGTACAAAGGAGGCGTCGCAAACACCCCCTGTGCTTTCCTGACTTCTTATGTGATGCGAAACCAAAGAATGATGATCCAGACATAGATCCGAGACCACCCCCCTTCTTGCCTACCCTCCTGTCCCTCCCTCTACCTGTTTTGCGCTGCCCTCAGATGCAAGCCCAGCAGGTTGGCACAGGAGACCAACAAGCACTCGAGCCGTGTGCACGGGGTTAACAACAGCTGCAACCACCTGAAAGCTTGCAAGAACAACAAACCCCACACGTCAACTCTCAACTCAATCTGCAAAGGGGCGATCACTGCAACACATTGCTGACAGTGCACCGACAATTCCAAGCCCATTACTCCTCACCTTCTCACCCACAGCGACGGCTCTACCTCACGCACAAACACCTGCTCCCTTTTTCAACCCCCTTCTCCGAGGGCGCCCCTCCTTCCCCTTCTTATGACCTCCCTTCTCCGCACCCCCCTCTGCTCTGCCCCCCACACCTCCTCAACCTCTCCGCCGCCGCCCTGCACACGGAGCGCCCCGAGGCCTTAGGCTGTGTGATGGCTTGATGGCTCCGCCCCCCCCCCCCCCCCCCC
>RHPI01003642.1:558129-584401 GCA_009103225.1 Chlorokybus atmophyticus
CCCCCCCCCCCCCCAAGTTGGGATGGAAATGGCTGTCAACAACCCAACGCCAGCCCAGCTTTAGCACTGCTCTGCTCTGCGCCGCTCACGTGGCCTGTCTATAGAGAACGACGACGTTTCACTCGGACATCGACGTGACGCTTGCGATGTAGCGGTTGTTGACGTCGATATCACCGGCAGCCTAGAATTGTCGGGCATTGTTGCGTCGCCGTTCGACGTTGACAGGGGAGACGCTGCGTTCCATTGGTCTGACATGACATTCGCTTCTGCTGTAGGTTGGGTTGTTAGGGATTCAAGCAGGGGCGGGAAAAGGGCCTGCCTGCGGCGGCGGCGGCGGCGGCGGCGGCGGCGGCGGCGGCGAGGGTGGTGGAGGCTGTGAGAGCGGGGGTAGGTATGGGCATTTTTGTGTACACCTTGATAAAAGGGGGCGTTACCTTCACGTGAGAAAAAACTATGGAGAGGGGAGACTGGCCAGTTGTGTGTGCGCCCACTGGCTGGGTCGCGCTGTGTGGTTGATGGCTGCTGTAACCGTCTGGAATCTGTGTGCAGTTTGCTGATGCTGAGCGGCATTCAACAGCAGCTTGTAGCCGTTTGGCCATTTTCCTGTGCTGCGGTCGGGTTTGGTATTGAAACGGCTTTTCTTTTGTCAAGCATACAATTTGTGCAAAATGTTTTCGAAGAATAGATGTTCAACAAATCGGCGTCACGCACAGTAGGCGGATCGGCGGCCTGTCTTAAGCACGTAATGGAATCCCTCACAATATTCATGTGCATGTCAAGAGCTGCATTGCGCCATTGGTAATTACAATGTAGTGATTTGGCCGCTTACCGCCACAGCTATGGCAGCAAACAATGCGGGAGCAGTAGCGCATGCAACGTGACATATTATGATGCAAATCGACACAGCTCTTATGCAGGCCATGGAGATGGCCTCAGCTCAGAGTCTGCACTGCCGGCAAGCAGCACCCTCTCACCACCACCACAGCTGTCCCAGTAACCATCACACAACAACCAGAAGCACACACAGACATCGCTTGCCAGCTGACACAGCCAGACAGGCTTCCAGAATTACACCTGCAAAGCTCATCACCCGGTGCAGTTCTTCCTCACACGAGTCCAACTTCGCCTTCATCGGCGGTGTATTTGGTAAAAAGAAGCCCGCTGAGTCCGAGGCTGAGCTCGCCCCTCCCCCTCCTCTCCCAACCACAGAGAAGTACACCGTCAAGCGTGGCGACTGGCTGTCGTACGTGGCCAAGGACCGCGGCATCTCATTCGAGGCGCTCGAGGCACTCAACCCAGGAGTCAACCTCGACTACGTGCTCCCGGGAGACGTCATCACCGTGCCGATACGACCGGGAGCCTTTGTTGCCGCCAGCCTGGACACCGCTACTAAGGCCGTCGTGACCGAGTACAAGAAGGAGGTCAAGCAGGCAGCAGAAGCCAGGGTAAGGGCTCTTCTTTTGCATCTTGCCTATGACTGACACAACAACATGTTGACGTGTGGAATGCGTGTGTGCGGTTTCACAGGTTGCCAATCAGTCGACCTCAGACACGTATACAGTTCAATCTGGCGATTATCTCTCGGGCATTGCCGAGAGGCAGGGCATCACGACGAGGGAGCTTCTCGACCTGAACCCTCAGCTGAACTACTACTCTGATCTATACGTTGGCGAGCAGGTAAAAATTCCGTACATGGCTCCCGCGCCGGTGTGCCCGCCTCCCCCTCCCAGCGCGAGAGCCAACAACAAGGGTGGGCTGGACCTGCTCGGCTTCACCAAGACCGAGACCTTCACCATCGTGACTACTCTCGGCCAAGTCATCCAGATCTTTGCCATCTTCTGGTGGGTTCAGAGACGCAAGACCGTCGTGCTCGAGCAGGATGAGGGTTACTACGTGCCCTTCTCCCTCATCAACCCCATACGCGCGACCCTCGCCGGCGACAGGCCCTTTGTGAGGACACGCGGGCCAACGCAAGAGCGACTCCTCGTCGAGTCCTACAAGGTCTTCAAGGCCATCTTCCCCATTCCGGGCGTGTTCAACGTGGTCGAGAGCATTGCTGGTACAGTCGTTGAAGCCGTCAGCCCCACCGTCAAAGCGGTCGCGAGCAGCGTGTCCAGCGTGGTGAGACCGAAAGCTCCCGACAACGGCGTGGACACAACGTTGGAGACTCCACCACGCCCAATACCAAAATCAGCACCAGCGCCGGCCCTGGCTGCATCACAAGCAACCAAAGCAGCAGCGCCGCGCAATACGATGACATCTAAGCCACTTGTGGCCACGCCAACCCCACCTCAGGCTCACACTCAGCCTCAAATCCCAACAGCGGGCTCGAAGCCCACAGCGGAGGTGACGGCGGCGGCGATATCTGCGGGTATGGCAGATGTGATGCCGATGAGTTACGGCTACTCCGCCAAGCGTAACGTGTCGGACGCGGTGATGGAGGCGTGTTCAGTGGCTGCGTTCAAGCTGGAGAGAGCGTCGCCCTCCCTCGCCCTCATCGCCGGGGACGCGCTCATGCAGGGAGACTCGTCCCGCCAGCTGTCTAATGACATGCTCGCGTCGGCACGCTCGGCCCTGCCAGACAGCTGCGAGGTGTGTGGCGTGAGCACGAGCAGCAGCGGGGACACAACTCCTACCGGCAGTAGCAATGGCACGGCGGGCGTGTCGGTCCTGCTGTTCGGCACCGCGGACAGTCTCTTCTTTGCGAGCGAGGCTGCGGAGCAGTACGGCGTGAACTCTATCGTGTTGGAGGCAGCCCGAGCGGCGGGCCGCGCCATGCGTGAGCAGGCGAAAGGGAGGGCTCTCAAAGCAATTGTGTTCTCTGCCCCGCTCGGGAGCGACGCCGCCGCCATTGAGGGACTCAAGAGGGACTTCCCGGACCTCCCCGTTTACGGCGTGACCGCCATCAGCATGGATGATGAGGACCATGGCATCATTGGCAACAACAACAGCAGCAGCAGCAGCAGCGGCCAGCAGCAGCAAGCCAGCTGGAGCGTGGTTTCGAACAATGCTGTGCACACGTTGCCCGGAATCAGCGTGTTCGGCGTGGCTGCGGATTCGCGCTTCAGCGCAGCCACCTTTGCAACTGTTGTAGCGCAGTTCTTGTTTGGGAGGAGCTCGTATGTGAGAGCAGCACCGCCGACCGCACCCGCCTTGACTACGGCGTGAAACAACAGCATAGAATTTTGGGAAAAATATTCTATGCTGCCGAGTTGATATATTGTAACTGTTGTACATTTTTACAGTTTACAGAGTGAGTCCTATATACAAAGCGAATCTGTCTTTCATCGGTCTCAGAGCAAAGTGATACTTTTGCGCGCGTGCTGATTGCTGAGTTGATAGACAACTGCTCAATTGGTTGACAAGTACCCAGGGAAACCTCTTTTCAATGGCTCTGTTGCATCGCATTGCAACTGCCTTACAACAAGGTGTGCGTTATTGTATACAAGTTCAGGTGTCGGATAAAGGACATGTGCAACTTTGCGGCAATGCATGTCGGTCGAAGGACCAGGAGGCATTCATCGTTGGCATTGGTCAGTGTTAGATACTCCGCAACAGAGTGCTGGGTGTTGAACGGCAGCATGAAAGGGGGCTCCGATAAACGCGCAAGCTAAAGGGAGAATCCCAGATGTTCTCCTTTACCCAACCTGCCCTGAAGCGGCCCATTCATGCACCCGGTTGTGACGACAGGCTGCACTGCATTTCAACATTCATGCAGTAACTTGGTGGGAAACGGGTGTTTCTGTGTAAAAATTATGTGAAGTGCTGTGTGGCACACGCACAGACATGCAACATGCACACTAACATCAACATGCACACTGCATCTTTAGTATACAAGTTTGCATACAAACTCTACCAGGGTAAACACTATCACACTACGACGCTACTATTACTGCCCATCCCCAATAGACACATGCATGCAAGTTGACATGGTATTATCTGCCCACAGGGCCGTGTGCATGCCACGGTGCCTGTGTGTGCAAGTGCCTGCGTGTATATGTGTGTGCATACCTATGCAAGTGTGAGTGCGTAATTGCAAGCGCCTGTGCCCGTGTATGCATGGTTGTTACATAATGCATAGCACAGTTTGCAAGCATGCTCTGCGCATGGTGTGTCACAATCACCATATCTTTGCTATGGGCTGGGCAAGTTCTTGATTACACCTTACGCGTGCATGAGTAGCAAGAATAAGCTGCTCGCACAATACCGTCAAGAGTACAACTAGGCTAGCATAATCACACCTTATGCGTGCATCAGTAGCAAGAATAATCTGCTCGCACAATAACGTCAAGAGTACAACTAGGCTAGCATAATCACAAGAGCACAGGCTTGTTCGACATAATCCTGCCTGCTGGACTACCTGGTACATCAATACACTGTTGCTGTGTGCGGACAATAATCATCCACAATGAACGAAATAACGTTTCATGTGGCGACTGACCATGTGGAAAAGTCTGAGCCCTTCTTGGCTCAGCTAAACTACCACATGTGGCCATCATCCACGAGCCATTTGATGCCGCCAAAGTTCTCAATGCTGCCACCATGGACATGCTCGCGGCCAACATCGCAGACCTGCGAGCCCGTGGGAAGCTCCATGGCCTCCCACGCCGTGAAGCATGTTGCAACCTTTTCGCTCGCCACGGCCTCAACGCACCACCGGCAACCCTTCACCTAAGCACACAGATACATTACAAACAGGGTGTACAACTAGTGAAAGCCAACTCACTGCTGAAAGACTAGATCGCTACCACGCTACAGGTCTGTTTCAGCGAGGCGTGTCAATGTGTGAATGAAAGTTAAGATTGCATGGACATTAGTACAAACATACACATGCCTAACACACAGCAACTACAAGTTGCCATGGTTGTCAACATGAGTGTAGATCAGATTGTTGCAGCCACATTAACGGGCTAACAAGGCGTGCATGCCAACACCCTGACAGTCCACAAGGTGTGCACCTGCACGCAGGATTCGGAGGTGTCAAACTGGTGGCAGAGCTTCTCATGGGCGTGCTTGGCGAAACCATTGGCGTAGTGGTAGGGGTTGGGAATATCCGCCTGAGCCGGCGCCGGGGCGCAAGCGAGCAGGACGATGGCCAGCGACAGCACAAGCACACGGGCCGCCGAGCGATTAGCCATCCTTCAGAGCTGTTGTTTGACTTCTGTAGTTGTCAATGTCCAGGTAGTGTAATCCTGCAAGAGGAATGACAGTGGTGACGATGAGACTGCAGCAGACTGGTGCAGTATGGGGATTGACCGGGACCTGACCGCCTAACTCCACCCAAAGCCAACGCACGGCCATGCATGCAGGTGACAGCGTGTGAATGTTTGTGCGCGTGAGTTCACAAAGCCGGCTGCCTGTCCAGCTGTCAGCTCATGCCCACGCATAACACGGACGGCACAGGCCGGCCAGCATGCTGAGTCGGTTCAACAGGAGAAGCTGCAACTGAGCGCAAAGCACGAGCAACAACCAGCCCATCAACCCTACGGCATGTCAAGCCAAGTCTTGAGCTCTAGCCAAGGCAGACGACAACAATGACGGTACGACCGAGCCAGACATGACCTGACCAGACCACGGCAACACGGCAAGCATCCCGCTAGGCATACCAAAAACGTCTTGACAGCTGCCTCCCAAGCCACGCGCACCCCTCCCTGCCCAACAACCCAGCGACTAGCAACACCGCCGCCGCCGCCGCCTCCACCGTCACGCAGCCAGCTCAGCTCAGGTTAGCCCCACCACACCAATGGACCGAGCTAAGCTAGCTCCACCATCATCATTGCATGGGAGGTGTGAAGTGTACCTTTCGTTTGACACGCGCACACGCGTGCGCACGTTGCGATCCGGATCGGAAGCAGGCCAAGCAAGGGGGGGAGGTGATCCGGACTGACTGAGGTGCTTGCATCGACGACGTCGGTGCAACAATGGGTCGACGTCGGTTGTCGGTGACTGCCGTTGTTCGCTGGGTGCTGGCCTGTGTATTGGTCAGGCGGCGGCGGCGGAGAGAGCTTGAGAGAGGGTGAGCGAGAGTGTGGAAGACTGTGACAGTATGAGAATCTGAGAGGGAGCATTGCTTGCTTGCTTGGTGATGGAGATGGGCAGCAGCGCAGCAGGTGTGAGTCACGTATTCTGCAGGATGTTGCACGCAGCCGTGTAGGTGGGTGAGCAGCAAAGTTGTGTACGGATTGTTGTTGTGTGAGGTTCTTTGCTATGTCTGCCTGCCTACTTCACTGGCCAATGTCGTTGAGTAAGAATGTTACATGTTGTTTAGTTCCCAGTCCTTGATAAGTGAAACACTACTGCCAGGCAGATGCTTCATTGTTACTGCATTGTCGATGGGGTTGTAGCTCACAAACTCAACAGTGATTGCCAGCTCTTTTTTATCAAGCTTGTTAGCGATAGCTCAATGACAGAGGTCAGGTCTAAGCCACTGGACGCCGCTTTGGCTTAAACTCTGTGTCTGTAACAACCCACTGCGTGCGTGGCCCATCCCACCCATGGTGCCATGCTTTTGCATGTCATGCGCAAACACGTTGCAGCTGTAATTGAGTGGCGACGAGTGTTGGTTGGACGGTCATGCAAGTACTCAACGAGCGCGTGTTCGGTCACGAGCGTGTCATGTGGTATCTTGCGGACGATTGTGCTGTGTATGCATATGTCGTTATTCTATTCAGGCGCTGCGCACAAGGCCATGCACACAAGCGATCTATTCTATGAATCGCAGGAGTAGCTTACAACTTACACCTGCTGCCACCACAACCACAGGTGTCTATGCAAAGGGTTGTATGCGCGGTCAATGACTCACATGCTGGTCGCCAACTCCCACATCATGACACCATGTGTCAACCAGGTTGGCAATGCGGTCAAAGCTCACTCTCAATGGCGGCGACAGCGGCGAGCCGCTCCTCCCGCGCAGCCGAGGAGAGGAGACTCCACGCAGGCGCAGACCCAGCGGCGTCCTTGTTGCCTGCGCATACATGCTCTGCGCAGGTAGCAACGTGTCAATGATGCTTGCTTGCTTGCTTGTTGCTGGAGAGTGACCCATTCATGTGCAATCGCAGTGCTGCTTGTTATGTTCAACAAGGCAGCGCTGTCCAGCTACAACTTTTCCAATGTGAACGTCATCACCCTCATGCAGGTGAGTCCAGTCAGTTTGACATGTTGACACAAACTTGCATAGGTGCATACTCATATGCTGCATTGCATCACAGCTGCTGTGTGCAACGTGTTTGCTCACGGTGTTGGTGAACCTGCGCGCCATTACACTGCGCAACGACCATGCTGTTGGAGGGGTCGGCCCCCGCTTTGTGCCGTTAAAAACAATGAAGCTGGCTGCTCCCGTCGGCCTGGCCTACCTCATCTACATGGTACCCACGCACACACACATGCAGTACCACTTTCCGTCATTCATTCGGCACCAAATGGCATATGTGTACGTGCGCTTCCAGATCGTCGGTATGGCGGCGTTGCGAGGCGTGAACATCCCGATATACGCGACGCTGCGCCGTACAACTGTGGCCTTTACAATGACGGCAGAGTACATCCTCGCGCGCAAGAAGCACTCGTGGCCAGTCATCGGCAGGTACACGAGCATGCGTGTTATAGCTTCACATGCACGCATGTGTCCAAGTGTTGAGCTGAGTGATGATGATGGTCCCCGTGTCATATCGCAGTGTGGCTGTGATGGTCGCAGGGGCGCTGCTGGCGGGCTTGCGCGACCTGTCCTTTGACGCGTACAGCTACGGCGTCGTGATACTGTCCAACGCAACCACGGCAGTCTACGTGACCGTCATCGCCAGAACAGGCACGGCATGAGGACAATGTGGAACTTGGTTTCTTTTGCAAGACAACAGAGGCAAGATGAGTTGTATGGTGAAACAACGACGATGGTGTCATGCAGGGAAGGCGACGGGGCTCAACAGTTTTGGACTCATGTGGGTAAATTGTGTAATTGCGACTCCCCTCCTCTTCACGTGGTGCATGTTTAGCGGCGAATTGAGCAGCGCGCTGTCATTCCAATACATACGCGACACTGGCTTTCAGGTAATCCTATTGGTGAGATCAGTAATACACTGCATCAATGTGTTTCATCCTGAACGATATGTTGTCTACAACTGGTCTGTGTGCAGCTTGTGATTTTCTGCTCGTGCGTGCTGGCCTTTGCCCTCAACTACACGGTGTTCCTCAACACGGCGATCAACTCGGCGCTCACTCAGAGCGTGAGCGGGAACCTCAAGGACGTCGGCACCGTCCTGTTCGGGTGGTTCGCCTTTGGGGGACTGCCCTTCGACCCCGTCGTGATGGCGGGGATACTGCTCAGCTTCGCAGGATCCGTCTGGTATGCCGTCATCCAGTTGAGGTAGCAGTGTGGTCGGTCCCGTACCTCACAGATGCGAGGCGGTGCAGCAACAAGCGTGTGTTGTGCGATACACACTGCTTGCACAAAAGCGTTGGGACCGTTGGAGTTGATGGCAGTGTGAGCTTGTTCTAGATCAATTCGTTGCAATCGCGTTCATTGCCGGTCATAGCGGCAGGGTGCAATCTGCACAAAGTAATGTCTACGTATGTTGTAAACATTAGCTTTACACACAAATTGAAACGGCGATGGTTGAACATGAAATGAGCTTACGAACAAAATCAGGTGCAAGGCGACCGCTGGCATCGCAATAAGCTTAAAGCCTTACACAGAGAGGCTGATGACGTTGCTTCACGCTTGCTCTTGAACATGACTTTGCGTTCAAGAGCGCGTTCATACTGCTCTTGAAGAGCAGTATGATCGTGCAATTTGTATGCGGAGGGTGTGCGCGAGGTACGCACACCCAACAGTGTATCTCACATCATGTACAAGACGTTTAGTCAATTTTTTGACAAACACAATTTGATGCAGGCAACTAGCATCAAGCAAGCTTTGATGCCTGCCAGTCCACCATGCATTATCGATGGGGTAATGCAAATCACGAAAATTATGCATAACATGAGTAAAGTATACGAAGGTAGAAGTTATGATGTTCTAAGACCAATTGTGTTTAAGGGCTGAGAGCTGTTTTTAAGTTACATCCTCCAAACTTCAGATCCCGAGTTTACAGTCGTCAATATGCACAAAGGTAACAAAAATGTCCAGCGCGTATACCAATGAGGCTTGTTTAAATGTCGAGCGAGTATACCAATAAGGCTTGTTCATATGCAAATGGCTGCCGCTAGCCACATTACTGTGCTTATATATACATATCAACTGAGTATCATATGAGGCTTAAATTGCGTACCATCACAATTTGTTATTTGGCAACTCAACATGCTGTTGATGCCACCATCGGTACACACATTCGCAATCAGTCTTCCATTGAATATAGCAGCCATACATACCCACTTTTACGATTGTCCTGAATTATACATAATTAAACGAAATTCACTAGCTTACAGCAGAGCTGCGCGAAGCATGCTCTAAGAACAAAGGAAGGTGTGCTCACATATGGTACAAGCATGGGCACACACAAGCAAAGCAATAAACTAGGCGGGGGCCAAGGTAGAGCTCTTAAGATGCAACTTTAGGCTAGACCCTGAAACCACAACGGTGGTGGTGTGGGAAGCAAGCAAGAGCACAGCAAGGGAAGGGGTGGCAACTTGCAGAGCGCAGGGATATGGAAATATAAATTGTGTACATTGCTATATGCAAGTTTTGTACTGTTGCAAAGCATAGAATGCAAGCTTATGAACACATACCGTATTTTGTCGTATACCCCCCCCCCCCCCCCCCCCCCCCCCCCCCCCCCCCCCCCCCCCCCCCCCCCCCCCCCCCCCCCCCCCCCCCCCCCCCCCCCCCCCCCCCCCCCCCCCCCCCCCCCCCCCCCCCCCCCCCCCCCCCCCCCCCCCCCCCCCCCCCCCCCCCCCCCCCCCCCCCCCCCCCCCCCCCCCCCCCCCCCCCCCCCCCCCCCCCCCCCCCCCCCCCCCCCCCCCCCCCCCCCCCCCCCCCCCCCCCCCCCCCCCCCCCCCCCNGGGGGGGGGGGGGGGGGTCTATTAAACAAAATACGGTATTAATTGCATCTTTCTCATCAAAATGCCTTATTTTAAATGCGTAACAAAGAAAGCACGGAATGCATGCTTATATTTCGTTAGCATCAATGACACGTATGTTTATCAGATACATAAGCTCTTGTTAAGTACACACATATGTTAATTCTTGATGTGAGTATAAAAAGCCGTCATGTGTATACATGTATGTACATACACAATACAACTACGTAGCAATTACTGTTATTATGCATTCAATTATATTACATGCAAAATGCAAGTGTGACAACATAATAAACACGGCGAAAGTTTGTAGGCGCATATTATTGGCGAGCTTATGCTACTATATCATTTGCTTGACCATGTGCATCACATAAAGCTTAAATGCAATGTGCAATCATCATATGTGCCTCTAGCGCTGCTAACATGCTACACACTTCACCTGTGGTGTACGTATATCCTTTGATGTTCAAAAACCAATTGTGTGCATGCAACTGTGCATTGTGACATCCAGCATGGCAACACTAGCATTCTGGCATTTAGCTAATGTCATGCATACATCCCAACTTCTGTGCATTGTGACATGCAGCCTGGCAATACTAGCAATTGCATGGACACATCTCGACTTTTCTGCTGGCACGCCGTGCATGCGTTTGTGAAGGACATGGCATTAGGTAGCTTTGGCATAGATGATTCACTGCCGCAGCATGCGCCACACTGTGATGGCAACAGCAATGATCTTTCCCTAGTGTTCCCTAGCAGCAGGTAACGTTAACGTTAGTGCCCCCTGATAGGTGACTCGCTAGTGTCCCGCGGCACTGGCGGTGGCCCAGCCTAACGTGTACCAGCAACAACGGCCTAGCTTGCTGCAAGTCATGGACGCGGGCGGCGGCGACGTTGGTGGAGGTGAAGGAGGAGGAGGAGGACGAGAGTCAAGGCTACCGTTCGAGAGGGTGCTCGTCACAGGAGCGGCGGGCTACTTGGGCAGCAACCTCGTGCGGGCGCTGCTGAGGGGCTTGCCTTCCTCGTCCGGCAGCGGCTTCGTCCGAGCGCTAGACCGCCGCCCCTGCCCCAGCGGCTTGGCCCAGCACAAGGCGCTCAAGTACCTACAGGGTGACCTCACCGACCGGGCTTTCGTGCGAGAGGCTTGCAAGGATGTGCAGGTAGACAACTGAGTGGTTGCTTGGGGCTCGTGGCTAGGCATGCATGCAAGTAGCAGTTGCTGCAGGCAGCGCGATGGAAAGCGCCGTTTTGCATTCACTTGGGTGTCATTTTGTGCTTTGATTCATTTTGTTTTCTTCTGCTTCTTTCCTTTCTTGCAATTGACATTGGTGGGTTGGTTGAGCAGTTCGCTTCACATGTTAGCGGCTCGTTTGAGTCGTTATTGGTTGTGCGGCCGTTATGTTTGTTGACCTATGTGCCTGAAGAGTATAATAGTGCATGCTCAGCAACACTCGCGTTACAACTCGAATGTACCCAGTAGCATGCACAATCAAGTTGCTCATGCTATGTGTGCGATGAAAAGCGCTCCATCATCGTATGCACTTGCGAGCGCTGACAGGATGCTTATGCTACGTAAGCCCCCCCCCCCCCACACCGCTACTAAGGCCGTCGTGACCGAGTACAAGAAGGAGGTCAAGCAGGCAGCAGAAGCCAGGGTAAGGGCTCTTCTTTTGCATCTTGCCTATGACTGACACAACAACATGTTGACGTGTGGAATGCGTGTGTGCGGTTTCACAGGTTGCCAATCAGTCGACCTCAGACACGTATACAGTTCAATCTGGCGATTATCTCTCGGGCATTGCCGAGAGGCAGGGCATCACGACGAGGGAGCTTCTCGACCTGAACCCTCAGCTGAACTACTACTCTGATCTATACGTTGGCGAGCAGGTAAAAATTCCGTACATGGCTCCCGCGCCGGTGTGCCCGCCTCCCCCTCCCAGCGCGAGAGCCAACAACAAGGGTGGGCTGGACCTGCTCGGCTTCACCAAGACCGAGACCTTCACCATCGTGACTACTCTCGGNACAAGTCCGCAGTCACAGTGCACGCACGCGGTGGCAGCTTAGTTACAAGGCAAGTTTCTTACACAGTGGCTGCTGGCTTTCCACTCTCGTTTATTATTAAACATGAACACAACTTGCAGAGCCCCGCATAGTAAGGGCTGGCAGGATTGTAGAAGGAATGAGGCGGGGGGGAACTTGCTTTGAAACTTATTTTTGGGAACAGCAGCAGTACTGGCACCTTGACTTTGTAACATGCATATACACAGCTGGTGCTACTTCCAGTGCTTGCAACAAGGCATACTGTGTTTGAAGAAACGTCACTTCCAGGTGGTGTTCCATGTGGCTTCAGTAATCAGCACAGTTGCTCCGTACAAAGAATTGAAGCCTTCAAATATCGACGCCACCACGATGCTTCTGGAAGCATGCCAGCAGGCAGGAGTCAAAGCGTTTGTATACACGTCATCTACAGCAGTCATTTTTCAGGTGAATTCGTAAACTATAGACGCACACGCAAAGGAGGTTGCACTTTGCAGGTTGCATCCAGCAGTTGGCACATCTGCATGGCAGATTGTCCATGGTGCGGGCTATAAGTAGTACTACATACAGTGGCTGCAGGCGTTTGCTGATCTGGTGCGTCATGTGCAGGGCCAACCCATTTACAAAGGTGATGAGACCATTCCCTACCCAGATCCCACCAAGTATGTGGATGGCTACTCCTTGTCGAAGCAAAAGGCGGAGGAGTTGGTGCTTGCGAGCAATGGCAAGCAAGACGTGGCGACTTGCGCGCTTCGCGCAGCAGGCTTCTACGGTCCTGACGAGCTGGTCCATACTGCGCGCGTCTTGCGTTTGGCAAGTACGCGCTGGTTCTGCTTCTGCTTCTTCTTCAGCTTTGATGCTTGTAAGATATATCTGGCAACTTAGCTTCATGTGGCTGGCTTCCTTCAGCATGCCTAGGACTCATCAATCACGTTGTACTTGCAGAATTGGGCTTGCTGCTGTTTGCTTGCGGCAATGGGAACTCCCTGACGGACTGGGTGTACATTGATGATCTGGTGGATGGGCACGTGCTAGCCGCCGTTGCCCTCATGAACAGCAATCGACGCGAACGTGTTTCTGGACAGGCTTATTTCATATCTTCACATGAAGCTATCGATTGCGGAGACTTCTTCAAGTTAGTCAACAGTCACTGGCCCTCCTTTGCATGCATTCTGCTTGTTTTAGTCTGCCATCATTCACCTCGGTGCGTCTTCATCACTGCAGGCCTATTGTTAAGCAGCTGGGATATGAGTTTCCCACTGTGCGAATGCCCTTCCGGCCGCTCTTCGCCTTTGCAACCATCATGGAGTTTCTGTGGTTGGTGCTGCGCCCCATAGGCATTGACATGCAGCAGATGCCCCTATTTCTGTCGCGAAGTGAAGTTGTCAAGCTCTGCACTCCACACTTTTTTAGCTCTGCAAAAGCTTCCCGCGACTTCAACTATGTACCAGGTGCTTTGTCAAGTCTACAAGCAGTCCACAAGCACAGCGGTTTGCAGTGCCTGCAGTGCTTTAGTTGAGGTGTTACTCCTGGTAGATGCGGCAACAAGTTGCTGATGCTCTTCTGCAGGCAAAACCAAGGCTACTGAGGGCTTGCAGCTCACCATTCCATCGTACGTCAAGACATATGCGACGCCGCTTGTTCGCGGAGAGCACTTCATAGTGCCATCCTTGTGGTGGTGGCTGTTGATAGGCGTCGGG
Organism: Chlorokybus atmophyticus; assembly: GCA_009103225.1. Lineage (NCBI taxonomy): Eukaryota > Viridiplantae > Streptophyta > Chlorokybophyceae > Chlorokybales > Chlorokybaceae > Chlorokybus > Chlorokybus atmophyticus. Next base: position 571,875 of record RHPI01003642.1, read on the forward strand.
TTGTTTCAGCTGTACTTGTGTGCGTTCCAGCCTGCCCTCATGCAGCAGTACACGCCTTGGCTGGGTGCGTATGGCGCGCTTCTGGAGTGGTTCATGTCAAGACCCATGCTTCTTTACGTCATATGGTACGCGGCCTGGCTGGCGCACGTAGCGGAAGGGGGTCTCGCGCTCAGGGAGAGCCGCAGCCTCAACCATAGCTGGCGCGTGAGCCTTTACTGGTTCGTGCAAACGTTTCTGCTTGGCTTCCCAAGCTTCAAACTGCTGCTGGCGATCAAGAGGCGAGATGTAAAGCTGCACAAGACTGCGTAGTGGCCAAGGTAGAGATTAGATTTGTCATTTTGTGTTGTGCGTAGCATGCTTGACTACAGTTGCGTGGACTACCCGGCTGAAATCTACTGGAACAGTGTCCATAGTTTGGCGATTAGTTAGCAACTAGAATGTGACAGTCAGCGTTGGCAGCGACATTAAAGGGGCGGTGGTCCCAGGAGTGTAGATATTAGTGCATGGTGGATGGATGCTGCACTCACTTAGTGGACTCTCCAGACATGACGACCGACATACCCGGCTGCTGTGCAAATGTAGCAAAGCCTGACTTCCGTCCGCCCCATGTGGTTGCGCGTGTAGTGTGTTTGCCATACTGGTAAATTGATTTACTTAGGTTCTGACAAGGACCAGTTGAGGCCATAGATTCATGCATGCGTGTGTGCATGCACAGTCAAATTGGGTTGGTTGTGGTGGTTGCATGCATGCTTGCACAATCTTGTTCGACTCTTTTGTACACATCAAGCAGTTCCAGCAAAGCAAATCTGCCGCTGCTTAATTCAACGACACATACAAATAGCTTCTCTATGCGTTACAAGCTCGTATGTTCCAATCAGCTTGAGGGTCCGCAGATGTATTGGCACCAAAGTCTTCACTGTCTTGGCGCCTTCTGTGGCCGCCACCCCTTGTGCTATTGTGCACTCGTCCTCCACCTGCTCAAATAGCCACTATGTAGTGCAGCGGCTACAACACTCGGAGGCAAGGCTCAAGGCTCGAGGACAGAAGTAAGAAATGACAAATAAGCCATGGGCGGCAACACTCTTAAACACGGCATCGCGCGTGCAAAATTGATTAAGGTTTTGGCACGTGAACCGCTTGGTGTGCAGTTGGGCAAGCCCAGGGACGCACACATCCATTGCGCATACATGCACACATACACACGGATTGTGCATGTGCTTGTGTGATGCTGCCAGAGTGCGCATGCCTGTGCTGCCACCACTTAATCAACATCTCGCTCACGCGCACAAACGCACCAGTCCCCTTAAGCATACGTGTACACACTTACAGCCATGCGTTTCGTACACATGCACGCACACGCTTTTGTGCGCAAGCCCGTGTAGACGACAGCATGTGTCATACAACACTCCGCACAAACGACAATCTGCAAGTCGCTCTCTATACATACATACGCACGCGCACCTGTGTGGATTGGTGTAGTCGCCTCTATATATCGCTTCTACGTGGCTCCGCGCGTAGCCTTGTCGGCCTCTGTCTGCTCAAGTCGGCCTCCCGCGTGCCTGGGCCTCCGCCATCTCGCCTTGTGCATTGCCTCCCTGCAGACATTCGCCGCTGCACAGGAAGAAAGGGAAGTTGAATATGCAAGGATGAGTTATCAACTGGAGGTATGAATGTGCGAATGTGATTGAGCCAACATGTGCGACACCTCTCTTGCCTTCTGCTGGCGGTGCTTCTTTGTCGTGGGGCTGCTTTTTCAATCCTCGCGTGTGAGCTCGCTTCATTTACAGCCGCGACTCACGCCTCTCGCTCCACCCCTTCATTTCCTCACCACCTACGCACAACCAACATCGTGTGGGTTTTAGAGATGCACATACCCACATACACTCCGTGTAATGCGTTGGCCGAATCCAATACTACAACGCGAGTATGCACAACGTCCACGAGTGCACACTGTTGGAACGTACTATGTCTTACAGACAAGGCCCGCATAAACAGGGTGAACACACACTTACTGAATTTTGCTGGACACAACAAGCCAACAACAAGTCCTTAAGCATGTGAAAGCGCCTTGTACTCAATTTTGCCTTGGAAGGGATCTTTGGGGGCGAGGAGGTTGGTGACGTCCTCGAGGGCGAGGGCGGGGCCGTCTATGCGCACGGCCATGTCCTTACATGGGCTTTGGTGCATAGCGGTAGTGCAAAAGGCATCAAGCTTCACGCACAGGGCCTTGAGAATCACTCTAAGCCTGCAGGGGAGACATGGGTATGTGTACGTACATGTGTTACTGCATGTGTATTCATATGTCCACAGTTTGTCCACACGTACACACGCTATGCTTGCATCTGCAGATACATGTGAATGTACAAGTGCATGTGCACCTGTGCGTTTGTGCAGTCAGGTGGGAAACAGACACACGCACCGCCCATCCCCACCCCACCCCATCACCCCTACCCACACATGTCTCCCATGTGTATGTGCGCAATCATACGGGGACAAAGCTTCGTACAGCACTCTATATATTTCAAACATCCAAAGAAGCGATACAGTGAGACCCTTGGAGGCAACAAGACTAACATGAACCGTGGTAAGTTGTGGAAAACTCTCATGGACTCTTACAATCTCCCTCCCCAGTCCAATGACGTTGTGGTCATGAAGATTGCATGACCCTCTTTTTATCATGCTTAACAGAGCGTCTGCGCATTCATAGTCAGCATAGCGACAGAATGCTATTCATTACTGCTATAGTGGTATTGCAAGCCTGCAAACACCTGAGATAACTGCTTACTTACTCAATAGCCCAGCCTGTGCAAGAGACAAAAGTCAAGCTTGCAATGCTTTTGTGCAAACAGTACTAACATTGGTTGCCCAAAACATGCACGGCATGCTTGCCATGCATGTTGAGCCATGTCACAACCTGTGCTTGTATTTTACTAGGGTTGTGCAACACAAACAAAACCTTTCAATCGAACGTTCATGCACAGGCTGGAACTTACATCAGCAGTTATTGCCTATAAGATTGTCGCCGAGCCGAGCCTGCTCTGGCCTGGTACCTACAGGCAGAGCAGCGGCGGCCTGGGCGATTTGCGGGTACGTGCCAGGAGCAGGAGTGGGAGATCATCATCGTTATGGTTGCAGTGTGCAAGATTTATCACAGCGAATCAATTGCCCTCCCGCTATAGCGTGCACAAGCAAGCGCGTCGGCAGTAGCCAGCCAGCCGTGAACAACCACCGCAGCTGACCCGGGGTTGTCAACACTGGTTGGCTAGTGTGCTGCATGGATGCGTATGCGAGGCTGGGTTCCTCAAGCCTTGAGCTTACGAATATATGCATACAGTGCCCAGCATGCGTTGTCCTCTACTTCGCTGATAGCTTACATAGATACTACGGAATGGGGAACGCTATGGTGATTGGAACGGTGGTGTTTTCGTGCAGTGATGTTACCACTGAGCGGATTGTCTGTCTATATAAAAGCTACCGCCTGCTGGTAGTATGAGTGGCACATACGAGTGCTCTGAACCTCTGAAGTTCTTGCTTGCAAGCAAATCAAGTGCGCTTTAGACTTTCATGCCACTGCAAGCTCTTTATTGAGTAGCAGCTTGGGATCCCTGTTGCGTGTTTGTTCGTGCCGAAATTAGACACTGGGAAGCTTGCATGGTTGCTTTGTGTTGGGTACAAACTTGTTTCTTGTTAACGAGCTATTCATATAAACTTCACGCGTGCTTGCCAGTGTTATATTTTGCAAGGCGTATCTTCTTAAGGCTCATCATGAAGCCATATCAAGCAGTACTGCAGAGCACGCCTGCAGTTGACTTGTCTAGTGTCTTATTAACAGGTGGAATGTTGTTATGAGGTACAATCTCTTTCCTTCAACTTAGCCGCCAGTTGCCGCAGTCTCGATCAATAATAAAAGCCAGTCTTCAAGCTCTTAGTATGTGCTTCATAGCCCAGATCGTAACCAGTCCCGAGCCCATGCTACAGCACTTTTGAGTTGAGTTGCTTGCGGTTGATAGACGCATTACAACCATCTGCGCACTGCAAGGCCTCAGTTCAGCAAGAGGCGTTGCGTAGCAGGAGTATATTGCACAAGAGTTATGTTGGTGGGAAGCAACCGGGCGCAGTGCGACCCGAACAGCACCCCGCACCCTGCTAGCAACCTGTGTCGGGTTAATCCAACAGCATCTGGAGTTTCTGCTTAAACAGTTGGCTGGATAAGGTGGTGTCCTGTCTCGCATACTTTTACCCCCAAGGTAGGTTGTGTTGAGCACTAGCACCCTGGTGATTGTGTCCATCACTTTTTTGATTGCAACCTCATATTTTGGTTGACTTTACTACAGGCATTGCTGTTAGCGCTCGCTCGACGCAAGCTGCTTTTGGATGACGTGCAACTAGAATTCCTAGACAAGTTTTGGACCCTTGAAAGTTCCAGCAACTTGCAAACACGGTTGCCAGTCTCTTGCGTGCAAGTGCTTTCTGCACGAGCTTGCCTGCAGTTGACACAAGGTGAGTGCTGATCGGGTGTACCAGCACTTATGTGTGCTGCAATGGCCATGTGCATGTGTAGATTTGCGCCAGTTGGCCTGTTGCTGCTTGCCTATCTGCATGCTAGCTCAGTTGCGTTTTGTGCGTCGACAGCAATGGCGTCATCATCTCCGGCGGAAGGGGCTGCTCAGAGCTGGACGATCCCACAAGTGACCTACGTTGCTGTCGACAAGGACTTCACAGATGATGTGCCGCAAGGCACATGGCTTTCATTCCCAAAGTCACTGTTAGCAGTGTTGAGGAGCTGAGAAATGCCATATACTAGGAAACGCTCCAAGCTCAGGGGCAGCAGAGCTCAGGGGCATACCTTTGGGTGGGGATTGGCGCCTGAGAACAGAAGCGGGGTGGACCGACTTGCCCTCTATGTCATTAAAGGATCTGCGAACCTTGCCACCTCCGCTGCGAGTGCAACTTGTGCGTCCACCAGCAACATCCACTCAAGGCGCACATCCCTCAGGTGCCCGTCACCTGCACTCAAACATACACAGCCCGTGCTACAACTCTCATATGTGTACCGCTAGTCTCTTAATTATGTGATATGATGGCTTTGTTACATACTTCAATTTAATTAGCTTGATCAATTTACCACACATTGACATGTTTATTGCATGTGTAGCATTGGTCCTTGCAAATCTAAGGTGTGTTGTGTAGGTGCTAGCCAAGGGTTGGGTGGTGTTTATCGCGTAAATAGCCTTGAGGGCATCGATGCGCGAGCCTTTGTCACGCGGCGTGCAGAGTTGTGCAAGCAACTGTTAGAACTGGTCAACGCCCGTTGCTTTGTCAAAATCAAAGCTCCGCCTCAGTCAGGCAAAACCAGCATGCTGCAGCTCTTAGAGGTAGCGGGTAAGCGTCAAGGCATGTCCTGCGCATTCATTACCCTTCTCGAGCATCAGCCTCCCTTCAACTCCAACGACATCTTCAAGCAGCCTGTGGGACAACCGCTGACGCAGCTAGTCCAAGGTGTGTTTGTCGTGTGTGCGTTGTGTGGTCAGCCATGTCTAGGTGCATGCATTGCACCTTGCTATTGATGTTCACCACAAACTGCCTCATTCCTGCTTGCATTGGCTTCTTGCTAATATGAGAAAGAAAAAGAAAAAGGAACAAAAAGAAGAACAATACAAGCACGACAGTGGTGTTGGTGGATGAGGCGCAGATGCTGTACCATTAAGAAGAAACCGGGAGTCGCTTGCTGTGGAGTACTCTGAAACTGTTGGCGCAAGGCGGATCTCCCGCTTTCGAATTGCGCGTTATCCTGGCTTGCTCGTATGGGCTTCCTCCCAGCTCCTCCAATCCTCGAGATCCCAGCTCGCCAATGTCCACGCCAATTGCCGTCCCTACTCAGCAGGAAGTCAGCATTCTCCCCAGCGACGTTACTGAAGGTGTTTGCAGTCTGCAGCTGCAGATGGACGAGTGGGATGATCTGTGGCGACGCTTTTTGAGTCATTCCAATTTGCGCTTAGCGACAGGCCGTCCAAACGTACGTGTACGAGATTTGCGCAGGTCAGGTATGAACATTGCATTGGGTGAACTTTGTTACATATGCTTGACACACTACTGTACCCAGCATGTGGGCTTGCGTTCATTGTGCGCTCGTGCGTAGGTTGGCCTCTTAACATTTTGTCTTGACAAGCTGGAAGAGGGCTTGAGGAGCCCTGAACTTCAGCACGCCGAGCAGATCAATGCACATGCTTTGTAAGTGCCGATTTGCCATCTGCATGCTTAAACCATTACGTTGTTTGTTGTACATTAAGGTGCATACAGTCATTCTGGTTTGTGGCTCCTTCACTTTGTGCAAATGAATACAAATGACAGATACAAACTAAGCTCAAGAAGGTTTATGGAAAGTCTGGGGACGCTGCGATCCATCTCCACTTGCGATGGGCTCGTAACCATGGATGCCGAAGTTCCTATCATTATCCGGGAGCTGTTGTGGGCTAGCTCGCTCCCTGACATTTGCACCAGAGCAGTGAAACTTTTGCAACGATTTGGTCAAATTGTAAAGTGCGGTGACAGGTAAGTTCCACACAGCTTGCTTAACATTGCTGCGTTTGCAATGAGCGCCACAGCAGCCACATTGACAGCACCGCAGCCAACAGTTGTTCTAAGCGCAACAGTTGCAAGCATAGCACAAAGCTTATCAGGTTGCCTTGTCTGCTGCCAACCTGCAGTTCACAAGTCCCCTCCACTACCATTACCTCTTCCATGAATTCTACAAGAGCAAGACGTCTGTGGTTGGGCTAGAGAATATGACGCCTTTGGAGTTGCTTACTAGAGCTCTTGAGCGAATGGATGCAGGTGCTTTGGGCGAGACCAAAAGCCTTAGTGCGGATGACACCCCTATCGAGAGGCTCTGGCAGATGGAGCTTTATCGAGCCCTTTCAACGCTGTTGCCTGACTCTGTGGTTGTTTCACCAGATTTTGGGCGAGTACGTGCATGCATGGCTAGATGATTGGTTGCTTGTCGGATGTGTGTGTGTGTGTGTGTGTGCAAAACGTTTGTTATCATTATCGCTGACTGCTGTTGCTCTTACACAGAAGTATGGCGTCAAGGGCATGGTTGACTTTTTCGTGCCAGCAATTGGTGTGGCTCTAGAGGTTATGCGAGACGGCTACGACCCCGATGGACACTCGAAAAGGTTTGAGCCACGAGGCAAATACCGCTTGCTTTTAGAAACGGGAGTGGCCAGAGACTGGGCTGTTGTTGACCTACGCAGCTCTCGTGGCAAGAAATCGCCCAAGCCGGAGTGCAAACATGCCAAGCTATTTACAACTTATTTCTCGAAGACCTACAAAACAGCAAGAATTTCTCTTGTAACGGCGAAGATGTAGCAACGGTTGATGTCATTGGACACGCTGATGCGGCTACGCGGGAAGCTATTGGCAAGTTAAAGGTTGGTTGCTGCAGAAAGTCACATATTGCATTTGCCGGCGCTTGTGTAAAAGATGATAATGTGATGCAGGCTTACCAGCCAGTTAAGCCCTATTCTCCAACAGTGTAAACAGCTGCACTCATCGTGGTTGCGAGTCCGCGCGTTTGCGCTGTGTGCAGGGTGGTCGATCCGCCCTGCTGATTGGATGGAAGGTATGCGTAAGGTGGTGGCTGCAGTCCTGCTTCTGGTGATGGGTGCGCGCGCGCACACGCGCACGCGCGCGTCCACAAGCACAGCGGTTCGCAATGCCTTGGTTAAAATGTTGCTCCTGCCAGCTGCGGCAACATATGTTGCCGTTCTGAGTCTTGGTCTTCTTCTGCAGGCACAGTTAAAGCTGCTGATGGGGTTCAGCTCACCATACCATCATATGTCAACATATGCGACGCCGCTTGCTCGCTACAGACAGCTTCGTATGCCGTCTTTGTGGTGGTGGCTATTGATAGGCGCGGGGTTGTTCCAGCTGTACTTGTGTGCATTCCAGCCTGCCCTCATGCAGCAGTACACGCCTTAGCTAGGTATGGCGCTTTGTTGAAGTGGTTCATGTCAAGTCCGATGCTAGGATTTACGTCCTATGGTACGCGGCTGGCGCATGTTGTTGAGGGAGGTCTCACGCTCAGGGAGAGCCGCAGCCTCAACCATAGCTAGCGTGTGAGCCTTTACTGGTTCGTGCTAACGTTCCTGCTTGGCTTTTTCAAGCTTCAAGTTGCTGCCGTTGGAGGTTTCAAGCTGCACAAGACTGCATGAAGAGGTGTACACCTGAGGATCTAAAAGACAACGTGGTAAATGGATTCGTCGCTTCATGTTGAATGCGCATAGCTGCTTGACTAGAGTTAATAACTGGACTACCCGGCTGTTGTTCAACTGGAACAGTGACCATAGTTCCGTGTTGGGTCAGCAACTGCCATGTGACAGTCAGCGTTGACAGCGAGTGTTAGCGGGAGGTATGGTCCCATTGCATCTGCTGCATATATATGCTAGCCAGCGTGTACGCAAGCAGCATATGCTCTGTGCCCCCATAATTTCAATGCCGTTTTTTGCATGCTTACTTGCTTGCTGACTTGTGCATGCACACGCACATTTGCAGTACTGAAGCCTTGGATATGCGCATCAGTCAATGCATGTCCCAAAAGTTGTGTTAAGCGATTGTGACAGTTCATACATATCAACCCTTTGACTGCTGCACGTCCAAGACTGGCTGTATAAGGTATAAGTCATGTATGGCAGGGCCTGAGAGTCTGCTCGTTCACACCTTGCTGCATATAGTTAACAAGTCAGTGGTAATTGACCAATAATATGATATAGAAGCAGATTACGTGTACCTAATCAACCCCACACCAAGCCAAGGCGAGTTGGTCTCTTTCCGCCAACACGCTGGAACAACCTTCTATATGCCTTGTCACAACGTCTGTCGGTGGTGCTGTACATACGCAAAGCATTCACACATTGCCCTTTGCACCAAAGCTTTACTCATGTGCATTGGTAGTGTGCAAAAGATGTTATGCCTCATATGTGACACTGCTACATACAAATGCACCAGGGTCCCATGGTGCCAGTCGTTCACTACCACACACAACAACTGCAGCAGGACTCAGTGCAGCACCTCAATTCAACTCAAGGTGTTACTCGTTCACTACCACACACGATTGTAGCAGCACTCAGTGCAACACCTCGATACACCAGGCATCAGGCCATGCCCACAACAACCATATGTCACTTTGCACTTGTACATGACACTACTACAGTTCAATCCCTATGTACCTGCACATTGTACGCGCAACTATTCATATATATACAGGATGTACAGCGTTACTTGCAGTGTAACGTTCTTCTCAGTACTGAAGGGTGCTGCATGCTGTACGTCCACACAATGCAGTCCCCTTCCCGCGCGCCTTGGATACATCTATTCCCTCACCGCTATCTCGTGCAGCCGTACCAAGAAGCTTTTGCGCTTGAGATCGCCATGGACCCAGCAGTTGACAAGCATGCGGCAGTTGCAGCTATCAAGTCATAAAGAGTAGTTAGGCAGGTGACCAATCAACACCATGCAAACACGGTGTATACCTGTCGTAGTTGAACTGTGTACCCGACTTCTGCGCCTGTCTGCAAGCACTACACGCAGTCTTGTGCTCAACTAGTACGCCATCGTACCATGCCTACTCCGCATGTTACATTGTTAGCAGCAAGAGTGCCCATCAGCACATGTTGCAAGCAGGTCAAACCAACAATGCTCTTTTTGCTAAGGCAGGCAGGAGTTTTCTGCAAGCACAGGCACCAGCATGGAGGGTCTTGCGCACTGTGCGCTACGAATTCATGTATGAAACCCACCTTGCCGTGGATGCCAGTGTCACGGCCACGCTGCATGTGCACAAAGCAGCATACTCGCTGGCCAACTGTAAGATCAGTGGGGCTTTCCGCTTTGACTGATGCTTTGCGCACTGCTTCCTGCAGTGCACGTGATATGACAAAGCACCGAGCTAGCGACAGACAACAGTCAATCACAAACTTACCGCTGCCACTTGTTCTTCATCCCAGCCGGGGAAGTTGGTATACTTTACCACGACTGTGTTCAGCCTGCGCCGCACAATACAGACGTCCCACCATGCACCTTGCCACAGGCATTCGTGCTCAACCTGTGATGCGCATGGAGCATCTTGGGAGGTCTGTGCCTCTGATTGTGGCGCTAAGACGGGCTCTGGCTCAGGTGCATGGTGGGACATCCAACCGTGGCCGTGTGCATAGTGCGTGGTGCGTGGCGCGTGGCACGTGGCAGTGTGTAACAGTGGCGGTAAGCTGGGCTCTGGCTCGAGTGCAGGGTCCGGTATGGTTGCATCATCTACATCAGATGCATCCATCCTGAGCGAAAGCGGCTCTTGTGACGGGGTGCCATCAGGTGACGAGGCCTCGTGTGCTGGTGATGCAGCAGCAGGTGCCATCTCAATGCGTAGATCAAGCTGCTCTTGTGACAGGCTGCAATTAGATGACGATGCAGCAAGGTCTGGTGATGCTGTAGCAGGAGCCATGGCTATGCTTTGCCGGTTGTTGGGTGTGGACGGCGACTCGGCCTCTTTTGTCTGCAGCAGAGCTTGCTCTAACTCCTCTGCCTCTGCGATCAGCAAATTCATTAGCGTGGGACCCACCACAACAGTTGCCATGGAACCGCAGGCTATACATACCACGGTAGGTGGCCCAGAATTGCTGTGGAGTAACTGCGGTGACGATGGTGCTGAGGGTTGCTTCAGCCTGCAGTTCAGCCAGGAAGGGGTCCATGTTGACGGATACTGGCTCGTCCATATGTGCTCCACATCGTGCATCAACTGCCTGCACAAGACAGTAGTGATGTCGTTTGCGGTGTGTGTTACGAGCATGCGAGTGCTGATGTGCTCCGTTTGCATGCGCGTGCGCATGCGCGCGCGTGTGTGACTTGTGTGTGCATGGGTGTGTGTGCGCCAACCAGCACACAAGTCTAGCGCCCAGGCACTGACATCAACCAGGTATCCGCAACTCGGGTGCTTGGCTCACCTGAGCAAAAAGGTGTTCCTTGCGTAAGCCCCTTTGGAAGATCAACTTTTCAACCTCTAGCAGGCTTTGCTCTTCATGGTTGATACACGCATGTTGTGAGGACGCTCCTTGGCTTGCTCCAGTGAGAAAGTGGTACACGAACACTGTCCTATCTTGCCCGATGCGCCAGCACCGCGCAACTGCCTGACTTTTCCAGCCTGGGTTCCAGGATGGATCGAGGATGGCTACCCGTCGCGCCGCCTGTGGTATGCATGTACTTTGGCGTCGACATACAGTATTCAGCATGTCAAACAATTGTAGGCTGTGAAAGGCTCGTGGCAGTGACAAGGACCCACCTGCAGGTCAATGCCTTCACTGCACGCCCTGATAGACAGCAAGAACACTGCAAAGCCATTGGTGGAGTTGAAGGCACAAGCGCACTCCTTGCGAGCTTCGACGCTAGTTTTCCCGTCCATGCGGAACACCAGGTTGGCGTACACCTTGCTGAGGAGAGGCTGAATGAAGTCCAGGAAATATACATGCTCGCTGAAGGCCACCACCTTCTCCTGTGATGCCGTGCCAGTGCTCAGCAGTTAGGGCTACTGTAGTTGTCGTACAGTGCAGATGCTAGCCATTGAGCACTAGGAAGCAAAGAGCACGCAGCTTGGCTCGTTGCATGGTATGCACACAAGAACCATGCAATTGTACGAGAACCCCAAGCAGATCAATCCGTGTATAAGTTGCTGTGTCAGCGGTGAGCATTCAGGTGCTGGACACATGTTATTGGTTGCTAGTAGCAGTACGGTCAAGAACAGCTACTGAGCCACATATCACAATGTCCACCTGATTGACGTGACACCATTCCAGCAGTGTCAGCAGCGCCATGACCTTGCTACTCAGCTCCGGAATGCATTCCAGTTGCTTCAAGGTCACTAACACAGGTTGCTCTGCGTCAACTGCAAGGCTTGCAGCTAGCTCTGCAAACCAGATGGTGAGGCTGACAGGCTACTGCAGAGATGTTATACTGTTAGACTGAAAGTTTCATTGTCGCCTGCTACCTGGATGCATGCTGATTCGCTCCATGCGTGTGCGCTTCTGCATTAGGTCTCCTGCAGCTGTAGTTTCATGATGTCAGACACAGGTTCTTGAGGTCGCTGTGTCTACCAACTACCACATCATGCACACCTTTAAGAACAAGCTGCTGCAAGCGGCGTTGCTCTGCGGTGGGTTGGCACAGCAGCACTGTCTCAAACTTGTCAGGTAATGGAGGCTGCACACAGAGCGATAACATGAGACTCTGTACGATATGCACTCCAACTTTGAACGGATGACACAAGATATACATCAACCTTTAGATTTGGGTCGGTGCGCTCGCGACGTTGGACATGCTTCTTGGTGTCCTGGTGCAGCCGCTCTAAGCTTGCCAGTGACGGTGCACTGTCAAGCTTGCTTGCGCTGAGCAGTACAGGGTTGTTGAAGAACATGTACTTCTCGGCAAACTCCCTTTCCGTCTTGGGTACCAAGTCTGCCAGTTCGATTGAATTGTTTGTTGTTGTTGGG
>RHPI01003642.1:589611-733931 GCA_009103225.1 Chlorokybus atmophyticus
GGGGGGGGATGTTTATGATCAGACAGAACCTTACCTTTTAAACGAAAACTTTTGTGCTTCACATGCAATAATTATAGAGTCATGAAAAGGTATGCAATTTGTAAGTATTATGCCTAATTACAAATGCAAATGCGACGTACCGTAATTACCCGTATAGAAGCCCCCCATTTTACATAAGCCCCCCACCCTTTTTAATGAAGGGGGCTTGTAATAGGGGGGGGCTTGTATTGCATCATGGCCTCTGTTCGGCGCGAGTTACGCTGTTACCTGTGTCAATCCCGTCAAGTGTAACCTCACACTTGACGCGCGAGTCTCACACATAACAGCGTAACCTACGCGCGTAAGCGTACCTCACAAGAATTTGCCTCGTTGAGTCATGTTGGGGGCTTGTAAACGGTCGGGGGGGCTTACAAGTATGTTCACAAGCCCCCCACCCCTCTTTGCCAGGGGGCTTGTAATAGGGGTCTTCATAGAGGTCTATACGGGTAAATACGGTATCTCGAATAGGGTACAGTCATGAAAGATCACAAGCACAACTTTAGCAGCAGCCAAGCCAAGCAGCAACCTTGCATAACGCGTCCATGTAGATCTGAGGGATATGAGTCTAAGACACCATGCGGTGGTACGATTTCGAGTTTCAGGTAGTCAATTACTCGAGTCGTGAACTACGAGCGGTCCTCGTCGAGCGATCCGGTTCGCTTGCACCCGGATCAGCTCCCTCACGCACGTGACACCTTGCAGCAAGGACATCACCTGCTGTGGGCGGGCGCGACGACGGCGACGGCGACGGCGACGGCGACATGGGCAAGGCGGCGGGAAATGAGGCAGCGTCTGCGTCGTTGACCGAGGCTCTGACGACGTCAAAGAGGGCGGGGACGATCAAACACGGTGTGGATCACGGTATCCAGTTGGGTGTTGTCTGCGTGTGTTGATGGGCGGTGCGCGTGCGCTACATTGATGATGACCTTTGAGGGCTGCCGGTGTTGTTGGGTACATTGTGCTGGCTATTCGGGATCAAATCAATTGGAGACTTCAGCTGATTAGATATAGCCCTTGATATGAGCAGCATAGACAGCGCCTTCGGCACTTCTTGCCCTGTTTAAGGCTATTGTTGTGCGCTTGTCCACATATTGATCACTTGTGATGCGTCCAAGCTTAACGCGTGATTAACTTGTTAAACAAGTAGGATCACTATGCTGTTTACAACTAGCAACAACAGTAACGAGTGGGTGTGGTGGCGCAGGGCCCGCGCACAGCAGATCCCTCGCTGAAGCGCCTTCCTTCACCACAACAAAGCAAGTGCACACACGTCCGCACATGCGCTCACAAGCGCACGTGCTCACAGACATATGCACAAAAAGACACGCATTCACGCACAATTATGCGCGCGCACATGCAAAACACGTGCGCGTGCGCATGCTCGCGCACACACACAGTACGCACAGAAACTCATGCCCACACGCACAAACATGCACAGACATAAGCGCGTATACCCACACCATTCAACCATTGCCATTACCAATTACTGTTGTGGCAACAGGTTGGACAGTCCCAGCACGAGCGTACCCCACAACACGATTGACGGTTTCTCCACCAGAACGCCCCGCTTCGTTGAGAAACTCCCGGTAGGCATGGTTTTTTGCCACACACTCAATTGGTATATGAGCTTTGCTGCTCAACCAACATCTGCCTGTCAACAAGGTTTCAAAGCCGGGACCGGGGGATTACCACCGCGACAACTCACTGGCCTTTCACAGCGACAGCATCAGCAAGAAAGGCTACGGCAGCGGGTTCGTGTCAAAGGACCGGCGCTTCTCTGAGAGTAAGCACACAGCAGCAGCCTTGTCTGTCGATTGCGTTGCGAGTCTCATGCGCACATGTGACCAACTTTCGTCATTTGTGACGTTGTCCTTCTCTCATACGCACATACAACCAGGCACGCGCAAATGCACGCACGCACGCACGCACGCACGCATACACAGTCACAGATGCGCACACTTCCACACGCACACGCACACGCGCGTGTATACACACAGCACCACTGGTGGACTTTGCGCCCGGACCAGGCCAGTACGATACAAACATCGCCCCAAGCACCAGGTACGGACACGCACGCTCTCATACGCCTCGCATACCAGCAAAACATGCACATCTGCAGACGATATCGATTCCCCTTCTTCATCATGTTGCCCTCGCATGCAGTTATGGCAGTTCACACGTGATGGCCGCCTTCGCGAAATCCGCGCTGGTAACCGCCCCGCACTCCCAGTCCTCAGCGCAGAAGTCCAAACAGAAATCCACTCCGGGCCCCGGCCAGTACTCGGTCAGAACCAACTGCTGTGTACCTCTCTCTCAATCCCAATCACTCAAAGGCCGACCAAACATGACGTGAACGTCGCGTGTGTTTTTGCATTCGTCCATCAGGTTGAGAGGACTTTGGCCAGCCACAACGTACCGGCGGCCCACGCGGCCTTCGCTAGTAGGTCATCTCGGTTGGCCGACCCCGCGAGCGCAGCAGAACCCACACCCGCACCCGGTTTGTGGCTAACTGCTGACACAACAGCAGCACTGTGCGCACGTCGACACAACGCACGCACACGCACACACACACGCCCACACAACATTGTCCTCGACAGGCCAGTACGATCCGGACACAGCTTTCCAAGTTCACACCGCTGCTGGCGGCAGCGCGCCCTTCTGGTCGAGCGCCGACCGCTTCAACCACGCCAGCAAAGCGGAGCTCGCACGCACGGTACGTGCGCTCAATATGATGTACACAACTCTGAGATGCCAACATACATGGTGCACGTATGCAGGGGTTTATGCCTGCCCATGTGCTTGAGGAGTTGAACACGACGGGGACTGACGCCAGGGAGCCATACGGTATGTCGCACAACTCAGTGACATGTTGGTCGAGTCTGGTGGTAACTAACTCACCTAACTGTATGTATCATCAGTAACCGAAGGCGCCAGCACTCATAGCGATGAAAAGCCCGCCCCTTCAAGGTCTAATCCAAAGCATTGATGACAACAGTATCAGCGTTGTTGTTGTTGTTGTTATTGTTGTTGTCGTTGACTAATTATTTGAATGGGAGCAGCATGTTCAGCGCATCGGGTCAAGACCGTTTCGGCAACCCGGTGGTGCCGAGGACCTACAAGGGCAGAGTCCCCGGCCCGGGCACATACGACATCACGGTACGCTCAGTGCTCACCACACACTCTCTATCTACCACTTCACATTGGCACATTCTTGCAACACTGCAAGCAGGTGTCACCGCTGGACAGCAAGGACGCGCACAACATCGCCGCCAGCGCGTTTGCATCGAGGACCAGGCGCGTCGACGCCGTCTGGCACGACCCCGCACAGCCGCCAGGCCCCGGTATGATGAGTATCATGATGTCATTGATGGTGGTGATGGTGGTGATGATGATGGTGGTGGTGGTTGTGCAGCGTTTTACACGCCGCATTCGCCGGATAGGAAGTCTTTTCACCTCAACACGCGCAAGCGGTGGGTGTGAAGAGAGACAGGCCAGAGAGAGAGCAGGCTTTTACTCCAATCCAGGCTGGAAGCCAGTCCTTTTTGCAGGGATGGCAGCGAAAGTCACGAATGTCACTTTCATCTTTTGCTTATGTATGGCAATGTCAACGCCTGTCCTTCGCACATGTGCGCGTGCGCGCGTGTGGAGTGCGCGCAATACATTATCACACGGCGGCTCATCTAGTTGTTCGCCCCCCTGCTGCTGATGCAACTGCTGGCAATAACTTGAGACAGGCTGCGTTGTGCAACGGCACACTATGCCAACACACAAAAGTCTCAGCACAACCATACAAGTGGATGCTAGCCAGAAATGAGCTGTGCTACACTGCCAACAGCAGCTTGGTCAGGGAGCAATGAGCAATGGAGCACTGAATAAAGATTGTGTCAACATGAGCGCACACTGAGCTGCGCATAGCAATGCAACCAACCGACTCTAGTAGATGCCAGTCGCAAGCACCCGAGTATCGTTACGCACTGCAAAAATATATACTAGCAGCAGGAACCCAAAGGCACCCTGTTCGCACTTCTTGCAGCAGGGGTGGCCTTGTGGTCGTGTCTGTTGATGCAGACTGACGCAAACAGGCCAACACGTACACTACTGCGAACTGATCATCCAACGGCAAGTACAGGCTAATGCTCGGTTCAGTGAATGCATAGCGGTCATGAGCGAGCTGAGTCCCCCCCCATCAGTCAGCACGCCCTTGTTGACAGTATTAGTAAAACGTTTTGAAGCATTGCATGCTGCACGGGGGGCCATGTCGTCTGCCGCCGCCGACGACGACGGCGCCCTCGTCGTCGTCGTCGTCGGTCATGCAGATGGCGGAGGAGGCAGGCGGGAGGGTGCTGGTGGAGATCTGCGTGGACACCATCGCCTCCGCCGCCGCCGCCCTGCACGGTAAACAGCAACGCCAGCCGAAATAGGCAATGTGTTCTTGGACAAGTTTCTCAATCAAACATGGAGTGGTTGCAGTGCTTGATGAACTAATCACGAATGAATAGGCCAGACGAAGCAGATGCAGTCACCATACACTTGTTGTCATTATGTCCACGTCTCGCTCCCCCCTCTACGAATTGAGCTGGTGCGGAAACCCACCTCAGTATGCTGGTTATCATGATTGGGATGACCTTGTAAGAGACCTTGTGCATGTCTGTCTTGTGCACACATGCATGATGCTACGCAGGAGGAGCACACCGGCTGGAGCTGTGCGCGAGCTTAGCGGAGGGTGGCATCACCCCAAGCCACGCACGTAAGGACATGAAGTGCAAGTGTGTTACAATATCTCATCGATATGCGTCGCACGCATCCCACCATGAACCCACACATTATTGATCTCTCCTCCTGCAGTAATCCAAGCGGTCGTGCGGCTGGCAAGCGCATGCACTCCACGCGTCCCCGTGTACGTGATGATCCGGCCCCGAGCGGGCGACTTCGTGTACACCCCAGAAGAACTCTCAGTGCGTGTGTTGGCCTCATCCCTCAACACATATGATAAACCACTCACCCCAACAGCATGTGACGAACCCTTTGTCCAGGTCATGCGCGAGGACATCTGCAACGCGGCCGCGCTCGGAGCCGCTGGCGCCGTGTTTGGGTGTCTTTGTCCCGACGGCACCGTTGACGAACAACAGGTTGGTATGTTGTTATGTGGTTGTGAAAGCCCCATGCAGAGGCACAGGTTGCATGACCACACACTACCCGAGCAGACGCGTGAGTTGATGAGGGCGTGTCGCGAGGCAAACCTCGACGCCACGTTCCATCGCGCCTTTGACGTGGCAACCGATCCAACTCGTGCACTAGAGGTGGATCCACCTCTAGTTGTATCCTCAAGCTTATGCAAGACAAATTGAAGCTGATTTGTTGGTGTACGTGTACACACACAGACGTTGATAGCGCTCGGCGTCCCGCGCGTGCTAACTTCTGGCCAGGAGGAGACCGCCCTGGCTGGCGCAGACCTGATACGCACTCTGCGGCAGCAAGCCAGCGGCCGCATCGCCATCATGGCGGGAGGTTATACGCGTGGTTGTATGGTCAAATGTGTATGTGTCATCGCTCGCTGCGGGTTGACTGACATGTGTTGTCTAACTCTGCAGCGGGAGTGGGGCCGGGCAACGTGCGGGAGATTCTAGGCCGCACGGGCGTGCGCGAGGTGCACGCGAGCGCGCGCAACAGGGTGATGACAGTGTCCAATGATGTCCGTGTGGCTCCGCGAGCGACGCGCGTGCGGTTCCCTGGCATGGAAGAGGGCCTGCCTACTACCTGTGCTGAGACGGTGGCGGCACTCATCAAGGAAACAGAGTTAGAGGGAAGCGGACACAGGACAGATTATGTGTAAGGGCTGGCATCTGTGTGTACAGTTGTCTTGTGCAATTGCCTGCGTGGACACGTGCGTCTGTGTGCGTGTGCGCGCAAGTGTGCATGGCGCTTTGAGCATCAGTGCACAGTAACATGCGCGAGCGTGTGTGCGTGCGGGTGATGTGGTGGCATGTACGTGTGCAACAGTGTTGCTATGCATACAGCATAGTCACACGTGTCCGTTACGCCCTGTCCTTAACGCATGCAAGTCCGTCAGGGCTGGCGCATGTTACTGTGACCGTTGCACGGGGGATTCGCGTTGATACGCCGGCGGCGTGGCGCTCTTCATGTTGGCAGCGCCTGTGTTGGCATTGGCGGCGGTGATCTGGTATTTGGCCGCGCCGGGGTTGAACTCGGGCGTCTCGAGGAACTGCAGGAAGAGTCCCGCAATGCGCGCGCGCAGGGACTTCATTGTCTGGGCAGGCCGACCACGCGATATCAGATCCGCCTGTGGGAGGCGGAGTAAGTGAATGATGTGTTGAGTGTGTGAGGGAGGGCTTGTGTGTGTATACCTCTCTGTCAATAAGGGAGACCAGCTCGCGAGTAAGGTCGCAGTCGAACTCCTTGGCTGCCCACTTCACGTGCAGCAGCACGTCGAGCCTCTCATCCGCGCTCACGAGCGGCAACCTCAGCCCCGCATAGAGCTACACGCACACCACGTTAGCACCCTTTACACAACACACTCTTCTCATCCCCGCTCTCACCTGTCCGAGTTCGTGCGCTCGTGTCGTGGTCGGCGTATGCACGCACGCGACCCCGCCATCGCGCAGGTTCCATCTGCGCGGGGCCGCCATGTCCGCGATGGCAGTGTCCACGCGGGCGTCTTTGGCCTGAGCCGCAGCGGCCGTACGCAGACGGTCGATGGTCTGAAGCAGCTTGGTCTCCTGCGTTTATGGCGAGCGAGAGTGTTGGTATTGGCAGTGTGTCTCACATTGCATGCAAGTTTACGATCCAACGAGTTTCCACCTTGGCCAGCAGACTCTTCATGGCATTCTGTTTGTCTTCGGGCTCCAACCCAGCCTCCTTGATCTTGCGGGTTTCCTGCAAGACCACGTTGTACTTGTAATGAAAACAAGTACTCAACTGCACTGCTACTTTGTGGCAGTGTGTATGTGCGTGCGTGCGTGCGTATGCATGCATGCGCGTGCGTGTGCGTGTGTGCACGCGTAATACATCATATGACCCACCTGTTCCACCCACGCCCCCAACTCCCCCCACAACACCTCGAAGTCCTCCTTCCTCCTCGGCCTCATCCTCCGTCCCACCTCCCTCTCCCTCTCCCTCTCCTCCCTCTCCCTCCTCCCCCTCGCCTCCTCCTCCGCCCGCCTCCTCCCCTCCGACCGCGACAGGCGGAGACGGTCGCGCAGGCGACGGGACAGCCAGCCGCGGAGGAAGCGCTGCAACGTGAGGCAGGCGCGGAGGCGGCGGAGGTGGAAGAGGGAGGAGGAGACGTAAGGGCCGGGAGTGAGGAGTCTGCGAGGGATACAGGGGTGGGTGGGTGGGTGGGTGGGTGGGTGTGGGTAGGTGGGCTGAGGTGAGGTGTGCAGCGTTGCGTACATGACACATTCATTCATGACACAACTGGGTTGCTGCATCAGAGGACGAGTGTGTGTCATGTGGTGTAGACGGTGTACACGCAGTGTGTTGCCATTGTTGTGGCGGCTGTTAGTATACACCACTGCATACAACGTGGTGCAGTACTCTCATGAAGCTTGTACAACATGCGTGAGTGCGTATGCGCAGTACACGACTGCATACAATGTGGTGAAGTACGCTGAAGCTTGTTGTTGTACAACATATTACGTGCGTGTGATGTTGAGAGTGCTGTATGTACTTGTCTCTTGAGGTGTCGATGAGCAGGTCCGGTCGCGCCATCTGCGTGGCTGCCTCGCGCTGCGTCTGGGCGCATCTGCGCGCGGTCACCGCGGTCTGCGTCTCGCGCGTCACGCGACGCGTCAGCAGCGACTGCTCGCCCTCGGACAACGGCTTCTTACGGGTCTGACTGCCCGCGTTCAGGTACTCCACACCTGGCAGGATACATCATGCTGTTGTTGCTGTTGTCGTTCGTCGGATGATGTTGTTAACCACAACCACAACAACGTGTTCAACAACAGCAGCAACATCATCAGTCCAACCAACATGGTGACATATTGTCATCCTCGCAAAACTGGGGGCGAGGATAATGAACAACAACAACAACTACGGTAACAATGACGACGACGGCATCATCATCAGCCTCGTTCTCCTGTTTACCCGTTCGTTTGTCGCGATAGCCTCCGGCAAATGGCAGCGGTCTGCATTCGTCTTTGATGATGCGTACGGTGACAGTGCGCTCGCTGCTGTGGCCGCCGCTGTTATTCGCAGCGGCATCGTCGTCCACCGCCACTTGAAGAATCTCCGGGAGAACAAACGGCGGGGACTCGCGAGGGGTGTCTATGGCGGGCTTGCTGTCGGTGTCGTCGTCCACAGCCATCGCAACCTGAAGGAAGGGAATGTTGGGATGATGAGGGTGAATAATATGGTGGTGGTGGTCACAGACTTACACTCAGTTCTAGGGAGATGCCGCCGCCGGGTTCGACACCGAGCTCGGCTAAGGTTGTGGTCTCGTTGACGGGGGAGCCCTGCGTGAGCACACATTAGCAGCTTGGTACAGCAGCAACAGTCTAACAACATCAAGACAACTTGCTGCATGGTGGTGTTGTGTTGTGTGACCAATGTGTGATATCCTGTTGTGCAATCACACCGCACCTGGTGCATCACTTGGAGGGTGTCGATGGGCATCTTGAGCACGTCACTCAGACGCTGCTTTACCTGCGGGAGCATTATAGGGAGTAAGAAAAACCACTGAGCACACATAGAGGTTGTGTAATTGATGAGAATGTCCGTTACTCTCCTTCTGTCGCACCTGGTGTATTGTGTCCTCTGTGCGGACGGGCACCACGTGGCACGTCCGCTCGGGAAGCAACACGCACTCGCAGCGCGCCGTGAACCCCGCCTCAACCGCAAGCTGCATCATTCACCCAGAGTTGGTACAAACAGCCACCACAACCACATATGTCCACATTCGACACCCTCACCCTTTTGCGAGTGGCTCGCCCCCTGTGCACTGACTGTATCCGCACCGCGGCCTTATGCCGCAGCGGGGACGTCTCTACCTCCACTTCCACTCTCCTTCCCACTTCATCAGCATGTGGGTTGGCTTCCACTCTCGCACTTCCTCCTTCTTCTTCCACCCCTTCCCCCACCGTCTCCATCTGTGAGTCCCTTTCGCCTCCTCCCACTTCACTCCTCGCAGTTGTGCCACCATCACTGCTGCTGCTGCTGCCAATAGTGCTGCTTCTGCTGCTGCTAGCACCATTGGCTTCTCGAGCTGTGGAAGGAGCCTACAGACATACAAAGGCGTGTGTGCCACATACAGCTGCGTCAATCTGAGCATTGATGACACACCAGTGCACGTATGATTGTATCAGTGCTAAGTTGTGAAGGAGTGACCTACACGCCAATGTTGTGCTGCTATCTTACGCTAGAGGCGTCGTCTGGGGCCGACGTGCTCCTGGCAGAGTTATCTTGATATTCGCTCTGCATCGTCTCTGCAGCGGCGGCGGTGTTGTTGTCCTCATCAGCCACATCACCGCCTCCCCTTGCTTCTGCCGCCTCACCAGCACCCTCCTGCTCTTGATCCTGCTGACCTTCGCTCACCCTGTCCTCCACACCCTCCATGGCTCAGATACCGCCCCAAGCCTACGACGGCCAAACCCTCGCCCTGGCCTGGCCTGGTCTGCCCTGGCCTGATTGCTGGCAGGCGCTCTCGGTCACGTGACACTACGATAGTATTTCGGCGAGTCGATACACCGCTGCGATACGCAATCTGCGGATTACTGTACCTTTTTGAATGCAGCACGGATTACTGTACGAATGGACTGCTGACTTAGTCCATACATGTTGTTGGCAACTACATGTATGGACAATGCCCGATTGTTAGGTGTTGTGGGTTACGTTTGTAGTAAGGCTTTGCTTGGTGTGTGCTTGATAATTGCAGTGGGTGCACCATCACCAGGTTTGAGTCATCGCGTTAACACGGTTTGCATAGACTAATTGTGCAAAGCTTCGTTTATGCGCAGCTGCTTATGCTTTAGTAAACCACCATAAAGATATCAAAAAGTGTGAGCGACCTGTGAATATGAGCAAACGCGTTAAGGCAACTCAATGTATGTGATGCAAAACTCATGGCGAACTCACACGTTTTCAACACACGACATTAGTAATAAGTAATACTCAATTATAAAATAATAACTGCCTCATCAGGCAGCTGCATACAGTGGCTTAGCTCAATGTTATCGCATGTGCAAGTCAACTTATACAACATTATAGAAGTATGCGTGTGGTGTTAGCCTATATGCAATGTGAAGCATGTTGAACGTGTCTTACGCACTACTTTGCATCGGGCCGCATGGAGCGCATACCAATTAGTGATACAGACAAGAGAAGGTATGTTACTAAGTAGTACTATGCATACAACTTTTAAGGATAACACCCTTAATTGTGCAATCAAGATATTATAGGCATTGCATTACGAAAACAGCCTCGTGTGATTTCTTGTATTGTTCAATACAAGAAAACGATGCACACAATATGTAGGTAATACCAATTGTACAAAGGAGATGTTACGTGGCCGCTCTTGCTCTTGTCAGCGAAGGGGTAGCTTTTACCATGCTGCATCATTTCATCACCTGCATAACATGTGAAGTCGCGTACAAATGACGTTTTTACAACTCCGAATTGAAATTTTAGGTGCACCCTCGCGCACATGCGTCTTGTGGTAGTCGGTGTAATGCCCTAGCCGGTCAACCGAGGAAGAAGTTAAGCGGTTTGCCTTGTCTATCAAAACCAAAATTTCCAAGTAGGACGATTAAATGCGACGCTTTTATACTATATATTACTAGTCCACCTGCGTGTTGTTAACAACGACACGTTTCCTATCATCAATGCTCTTTTCGGTATATATATAAGGAGAGGGGGTGCTCCCTCTTCCCTTTAATCCCCTACCCCAACACCACCACCAGCCACGCCGCCCACGCCGCCGCCGCCAGGGGTAACTGCCGAAGCAGAAGATCCCCTGGCTATGGCGGTCGCTGCGTTAGCAGCGCCGCCATGCGGCTGATATCGACATGAGACTCATGTCTCATGTCGATATCAGTGTTACAGATAAGTAACACTACATTAGGGCCTTAACATAAGTTAACGGCCCTAATATGGCTTAATAGGCTGGATAATCCCGTCGGGACCCTTATTTAATCCTAAATAAGGGCGGGGAACCTCTATGGAGGTAGCACACCGTTACATTCCCCCCCACTTAGGTTTCAATGTCCTCATTGAAGGCTTAGCAAAGCCCCACCACGAGTAAAGAAACGAAAGTAGTAAGGAAATCAGGGCCGAAGCGGCAAAGATGTCTGCCAGCACCCTTTTACCGTCCGCGTGTGAACACAGTACTTCAGTACCCCCGAAGAATCTCCTGGCAGTTGGTAAGATTCCTTTCGGGCTCCCATGTATTGTGCTCAACACCATACCTTTCCATTTCACCAAGTAAGACGGCGCGCGTCCGCGTCGAGGCTTACGATGACTCAGGATTGCTTCCACTTCATACTTGAAAGTATCGTCGCCATCCACTGCAACGGAGGGTGGAGGAGGTTGAACCCGACCGTCAGAACGATACGGTTTCAGTACACTCACATGAAACACATTGTGAATATGTATCGATTTTGGCAAGTCCAAACTATACGCGTGAGTGCCGACCCGATCAATCACTTTAAACGGGCATATCCAGCGAGGGAAAAACTTGCGGGTACCCACTCCCTTGATGGATATGTTTTTAGTGCTGAGAAGCACTGAACATCCCACATCGTAGTTGGCCTCTTTACGATGCGCATCAGCATGGGCTTTTTGTCTGTCTTGCGCTGCGCGCAAGCAGTCCTTTGCCAACGCTAACCTATCCTGCATGGCCAAAGCCATCTCGCGCGCTGCAGATACGCGAGTTATGTCGGTAGCAGGCGGGAATTTAATGTTTGCAGGACTCAGTGGATGCACTCCATAATTCAAGAAAAACGGAGTTTCCTGCACACTCTCTTGCCATGCATTGTTAATCGCGAACTCAGCCATTGGGAGATAAACATCCCAATCAGATTGGTTCGGACTCACATAATGCCGGATGGTTTCCTCAATCACTTGATTGGCGCGCTCTGTCTGACCATCCGTCTGTGGATGGTAAGCTGTGCTCATGTTCTGTTGAATATGTAAGAAGCTGCATAGCGACTTGCAGAACTGAGCTACAAATCGCGGATCGCGATCAGACACGAAGTTACGAGGCAAGACATGTAACTTAAACACAGAGGCGACAAAAACCATCGCTAATTCACGGAAGCCTATTTCCGTGCGGCAAGGGACAATGTGAACCATTTTTGTTAAACGATCCACAAAAACTGCAACCACAGTGTGCCTAAATCTGTCTCCGGGAGTTCGGTAATTAGGTCCATACTCACACTTTCCCACTTGCCATCAGGAACAGGCAAAGGTCGCAACCCAGCGGGTTTCTGACGTCATGGCTTGTCACGCTGATATTTGTCACACGAGTCAACATAATGCTTCACGTCAACAGGCAACGATGGCCACCAGTACAATTGTTGCGCTGCCTTAGCAGTCTTGCGACCGCCAAAGTGCCCAGCATACAGTGGATTGTGTACTTCAGCTATGTATCTATGCGCAACCAAGCATGGTCTGGTACTACCAAGCTGGCGCCCATATAATACAAGTTGTCTCTATTGTCAAGCTGTTGTACATTCTGTTGTATAGAGAACCATGGGTGTAATGCATACCCCTGTAAAACAGCTTGCACAAACTCGTCATCCGGAGGCAATGTACCCTGCGTTGCAAGCAACTGCGCACGCATAACTGCCAACAATGACGGACAGCGACTCAGAGGATCTGCCACGTTGGTCCTGCCCGGCCGGTATACCCATTCAAAGGTAAACCGTGACAAGATCTCATTCCAGCGAGCTTGCCTACGCGACAAGTTCAGCTGTTGAGAAGTACACCAACGGGTTGTGATAAGTCACCACTGTGAACTGAACTCCCTCCAAGTAACATCGCCATGTTTCAAGAGCATGCACTATACCAAGCGATTCCTTGCTCAGTGGTAGTGTAGTTCACCTCTGCTGGAATGAATTTCCTACTCTTTTAAGCACATGGTCGGCCAACCTGTAGCAATACTGCACCACACCCAAGGGTGGAGGCATCGCTAATCACAGTCAAGTGTTTATCCCGATTTGGCAATGCCAATACTGGTGCCGAAGTCAAAGCCAGCTTCACTTGTTGCATAGCAGCTTCTTGTGCTGCTGTCCAAGAGAATGGGGCATCCTGTCGCAACAGGTTTGTCAAAGGCACCACAACTGTAGAGTACCCCATCATAAACTTGCGAAAGTAGTTTGCCAACCCCAAGAATGATCGCAATTGATGGATATTCTTAAGTTGAGGCCAATCTTTTACCACTTGCACTTTGCGAGGGTCAGGTTTGGCACCCGCACCACTCACAATATGCCCTAAGAATGGCAACTCTGTCTTGCAAAAGTCACACTTTGACAAGTTGGCAAACAAGCGATGTGTACGCAGCAAGGCGAACACCGCTTCCAAGTGCTGTTTATGCTTTTCCTTGGTTTTACTAAAGACAATGATGTCATCCAAGTAAACCATAACATACTTGCCAAGTATGCCACCAAAAATCTTATTCATTTCCTTCTGACACACTGCGAGCGCATTAGTCAATCCAAAAGGTAACACTTTGTATTGATAATGGCCCGAAGGTGTTCTGAATGCTGTCTTGTAAACATCAGAAGGATGAATCCGGATTTGATGATACCCACTTGTCAAGTCCAACGAACTTAAGTACGCATTTCCCGATAGTTTATCAAACACATCATCAATCCGGGGCAACGGGTATCGATTCTTTACCGTGATCTTGTTCAAAGCACGGTAATCCACACACATGCGCAGCTGTCCATTCTTTTTTATTACAAACAAGATGGGCGCGCCAAAGGGTGAAGAACTCGGTTCAATCGATCCCTTTTCCAATAACTCTTTGATTTGAGTTTCCATTTCCCCCCTCTCTCGGGGGCTCAGCCTATATATAGGCCGAAACGGAGGCTCACTATCAGGAATGAGTGGTATTGTGTGTCCGACACCTCGATCAGGAAATAAGCCTGGCAACTCATCTGGAAACACATTTTGATATTCCTCAATGATGTTTGCAACACCTTCTGTATTTCCCGGCACAAAGTCGTCCGACAACGTCAAGTGTACTAGAAAAGCCGGTGTGTTTTTGCGCAACGCACGTTTCACTTGCAGTGCAGTGAGTAGCGCTGGGTCGGGCTGCTTGTGGTCCAAGCTATGTGACCCTTTCACAGACAATGTTACGCGCTTACGACCTTTCTTTACTATGCACAAGCGTGCCCCAGTATCCAATGTCATTTTGACATTCTCCTGCCATTCCTGTCCTAATACCACATCAAAACCTAATATGTTGATGGATACCACTATGAAAGTAAGAGTGGCATGATAATTACCAATCTTTATTTTCTTTATTTTCATTTTTATTTCCCCTTTCACTGGCAACGCACCCCCCGCACCGGCAGCTGAAAATGCAGAGGTTTTACACGCTATCTTGTTGCGCACAACCCATTGTTCCTCAACGAAATTATGTGTTGCACCAGTGTCAATTAAGAACGAACTATTTACCCCTTGCATTGTGCCACTAAATGTCCACAACAGAGGTACTACCCGTCCTTAAAATGTAGCCAAGAGTCCGTGACCAATGCGAGGGTTGAGTAAAATTGCAAACAATCGCACTGTCCCTGTTTCACGCTTGCTAAATTGCTTCAACACAGTTCCCTTTCGAGTGTGTTTCAACCATGGGCCATGATATTTAGGCACCATCACTACCACACTTAAGGTCCCGTGCTTACTTTGCAACTTGGTCAAAGTGTGCAACACATCGGTAAGCATGTTAAACTCCACATGTACCAACACACAAGCATTCTCTTCCACCTTTTCAACATCAAAAAGTGGCAACCTGTTATGTGCTTGCCATGCATGCGTCATTACATGCACTTGGGACAGCTCATCAAACCAGTTTGCCACGAGTACAAGCAACTGGTTATCAACCACTTCTACATCAGTCACGGCGTAATCCTATTCAACCTTCTTGGCCTTGCCTTTCCCCTTTATTGGGCAGTTCTTTGCGATGTGGCCAGGCTGATGACAGACGTAACAGGTGCGAGCAGCAGCAGGCATGGCACCACCAGCGGGTGCGCCACTGAAATGTCTTCGCCTTCTTTGCCAGGTGTGCACTCGGATGAGCGAAACGCTTTCCCCCCACCCCCGGCGGCTTGGCCGCAACTGCTATATGTGACTTGTCCTGCACAGTCGTGTCATCATTGTACAGGTACACGCTCAGCTTCTGCAGCTTGGCCAAGTCCTCTGGAACCCAAGAAAGTCCCGTTGCCATGTTGTACTGCAGCTGATCACGCACACGCGCATCCAAGCCGCGCTTGTACACTCCAACTGCTCGACCTTGTCCATGGGCATGAGGTCGCTATTTGCACGACCCACCAATGCCTGAAACTCCTGCAGATAGGTTGAGGCCGCCCGACCATTCTGGCGCAACTTGCTGAGCTTGTTGCAAGCCTGAGTAGCCAACTCCATGCCACCATAGCGTTCCATCAGGAACTGGAAAAGTGCCTCCACTGTCTTGGCAGCACCATCTTCTGTCTGCCTCGCCCATTCGGCGAGAGCATCAGATGGCATGAGCAACTCAGCAACAGCAATGTGCTCGTTAACCGGGCGCTTGAGTGCCGTCAAGTAGTGCTCGACAGTGACCACCCAGTCATGAATGCTGACGCTGCCGTTAGGCTTGAACTTCTCAGGCTTGTTCAGAGCTGTCACCGGCAGACCTGCTGATGCCCCAGCTACCGAAGTAGCACCTGCCACCTGTTGGCGCAGCGCCACCAACTCAGCCTGCATGGCATCGAGGCGTGCCGTCAACTGCACTCGGCCAGTCAACTTGTCTTCCAAGTTAGGTCTCAAGTACCAGAACACATCCTTGCAACGCTGTGAGGTTTCCACTCCCAATTTGGCCAAAGCCTCAAACGCCATTCGCTTGCCTTGGTAAGGGAGAGGCTTATCATATACGGCCATGATAGCTGCCACCTTTGGATCACCTCGCACGAGTGGCGGGATGTTGTTCGTCAGCTCATGTTCGAGCATGCGGATCACCATCTCCTTGCTTGCACGAGGGAGTGTGGCAAAGTCTGTCTCATAGCCATCACGAACCGTCTGCGCCCATGCATCCCACCTTTCTTGACGAAGCTGAGGGTGGGCAGCAAGTAGAGCTTTACGCTCTGAGGCATACTTTTCAATGGCCCCGCCAATGACACTCTGTGTGTCCACTGCAGCTGGTCCACTTTAAGCAGACTGGTTGGGAGAAGCTTCGCTGTCTTGCTTAGCTCCTTCCTTCTCACTGTCAGTAAGCTTATAGCTTTCACTCGTGTCAGAGTAGTTCACTTCGTCTTCACTCGATGGCTCATATGATGTGGACATCTCCACATCATCCCCTCCTTGGTCAGACATCTGCCCAAGAATACAAGCCGTCAATTGTAGAAGTGCGCAAGTGCACAAAACACCCAAGTTGTGCACTGCAAAAGTGTCAGAATCTATAGATTTTGTCTCGTCAAGTTTTAAGTGCTTAACGTGGACAAACAAGAGCTCTCCACACACCTTTCAACTAGACACTCACGTTGAAGCAAACCGCACGCAAATCCACGCGGCGGTTCACAAGTTACAACTTGTCAAAGTTTTCACTTTGTACAACTCAGCTCAACCCACAATTGTAATTGACACACAGGGTGCCAAAATCTCGTTGAATCAACCCTACAGGCTGATATTAACGAGTTGTGAGTTGTGAGTTTGATATCGGCCGCACAGAGTGACTCTGGCGGCCTCACCGCACTGACTGGCGGTAACGGCAGCCGATGTTGCCACCGGACTGCCTCACAAGGGTTGGTTTTCTGAATACTATTTCACACCCTTTCACACCACCACGAATCCACGTGGTGGCAAGCACACAAGCACAAGCACAGTATGTTATCACAATAATGTGATTACAAGTGATGTGCTGGGCATGCAATGCTTGGGGGGGGCTGCCTATGTGGCCGCCTCCCCTTTACGCAAGCTAACAAGCCTGGCTAGGCAAGGCAGGGCAAGGCAAGCAAACTAGGCTAAGCTAGGCTAAGCACCAGCAGCAACTATAACTATTATAACAACAACAACAACAACTAGCTGACAACTACCACTACCCACCCTAGTGGGTAGCGGCTGCTAGTTGCCGCCGCCGCTGCAGTCGCTGCCGCCTGCCGCCACTGGTCAGTGCTGCCGCCTGCCGCCGCAGTCGCTGCCGCCTGCCGCCGCCCCTCCCACAAGCCCCTCGCCGCCCGCGCTCCGATACCAATGTAAGGAGAGTGGGTGCTCCCTCCTCCCTTTAATCCCCTACCCCAACACCACCACCAGCCACGCCGCCCACGCCGCCGCCGCCAGGGGTAACCGCCGAAGCAGAAGATCCCCTGGCTATGGCGGTCGCTGCGTTAGCAGCGCCGCCATGCGGCTGATATCGACATGAGACTCATGTCTCATGTCGATATCAGTGTTACAGATAAGTAACACTACATTAGGGCCTTAACATAAGTTAACGGCCCTAATATGGCTTAATAGGCTGGATAATCCCGTCGGGACCCTTATGTAATCCTAAATAAGGGCGGGGAACCTCTATGGAGGTAGCACACCGTTACATATATATCCTCATGATATATACATTAAAAAGTTCACATTGCCACATAGTATTGATCAATTGGCAATACGGACGGGCAAGTAACCTTGCATACATAAATGGAGCATAGATTGCACACCGTGGCAACACTCTCACACTACCACATCGCAATGGTCGGCATTGTTTCACTGCGCCACGAACACCTGGGACACTCACACACCAACACACACGCAGCGCTTACAAATGAGCAATGATCACCTACGCTACTGCCATGCTCAACTTGGAAGTATGTACCCCCAAGCTGATGCCCAGTAAAGAGCAAGTGCAAAAGACAGGTAATGCATGGCCATGCTCAACTAAAGGATAGTATCTAATTGGCAAAACGCAAATGACTCACATGCACTTGTGTAGGCTTTTCAAACGGTGACACAACGCACGCATAGGCAGCACAACCACCGGCAAGCACACGGGCAATGGCAGCTCAATTAATAGGGCAAGGACACTAAGTAACCTATGTGCTACTAGCTAAGTGCTGGTGCAAGGCGGAGGGGAGGGGAGGGGCAGAGGCAGCAGGGCAGGTA
The DNA here is from genome assembly GCA_009103225.1 of Chlorokybus atmophyticus. Classification (NCBI taxonomy): domain Eukaryota; kingdom Viridiplantae; phylum Streptophyta; class Chlorokybophyceae; order Chlorokybales; family Chlorokybaceae; genus Chlorokybus; species Chlorokybus atmophyticus. Next base: position 607,951 of record RHPI01003642.1, read on the forward strand.
AGGGCAAGTCGTGTCGAGTTTGCAAAGCAGACTTGTGCAACAGGCGGTAGGGGTAAGGACGCAGGCTTTGCAGGCCGAGGGCAAGACCATGGATAGAGCGTAGCAGCAGCAGCAAGCGCAGGCAGGTTAGGCAGGGCGGAGGGCGGGGATGCTTGCAGTGCTGTGCAAATGAGTGCCAGCGATGGCGGCTGAGGCTGCGTAGCAGCTCTTGTAAGTTGTGTGGTAAGACCGAAGCCATGGCTGCAGGGAATCGGCAGGTGCCAGCATGCATGCATGCATACATGCCCCTCACCCAGCCCATTCCTCTCCCTCTCCCTGTAGTTGCTGCAAGTAGGTGAGCGGTGCTATGTACACCATACCAGCCAGCACATTGCACATAGCATCAGCCCCATGGCATAGTGGGGCAGTCTTCGCGTTGTATTGTGTTGGGTTCAACTGCTACTTGCTTGCGCTTGTCATTATGGTTGGTTGAGTGCTTGACCCCTCGGATATTACCATACATGTATACCAACAGCGCTCGAGGCTAGCATTAGGCCAGCGATGCTTGGGCTGAACACGCGGTGCAAGTTGATATACAGCCAAGGCAATGGCAAAGACCTACACCACTCGCGTTATGCCTGCCCCCATGGCGACATGCCAGGGGGCAGACAGTCTCAGCAGCAGCGCCTTGTGTGTAAAAGACAATCCACAATAAGCATATGCGTGGGTACCTGTGACCAAAAGATGCAGTAGGTCTGACGCTGTCAACTTAACATGCTGCGTCAAGTTAACTCACATGCCATAGGCCAATCCATCACATTGCCAAATGTCTCAGAGTTTGCATTAAGCAAAACTGTGCACTGGTGAAGGGAGCATTACCAGTGTGATGCCCTATCATGCAGTCCACCCTTGCTATATTTTACACAGGACCAGCAAAGTAATCGATGGACGGACCAGAGGTGCTGTGTGCTTGATGGACTAGGCCGCACTGAATCAGTGATAATCAACACATGTCAATCCAGGACACACTGTATACAACTCGCACTGGCAGCACAACCACTTGGGAACTATACATCTGCTTAACGCAGTGTGGAATCTGGCACCAAAAAGTCATTCAGGATATGCTAATGTGGCAGCAATGTGAGCTAAGACATAACCAACGCCCACATATGAATGCAACAGCACTCCAACAACACAGGCACGGACAGTCAGGGTTGGGTATATATTTATCAACAGTGGGAGCGTACATTGCTACTGCTAGTATACCAGATGCTTATTTGAGCTTGGCTGCAAGGGCGTTGAGGCTGGACACGGCCTGGGCGTGCAGCTGCAGGGCGGGCTCGACCTGGCGGAGGCGCTGTGCATTGTAGTCGAGCTGCAATGTTCACCACAGTCAGACCCGCTGCACACAGTATCATAAAAGAAAGCAATTAGACAAGCACTACTTACGTCCTCAAGCGTCCTCTCAATCTTCTTGTAGTCAGCATTCAGAGCAACGCGCTGTTCCTTGGGCTGGGCGGCGATGAGCTTCTCAATGTCAAAGCGCAAGTAGCCGGCACTTGTCCTCAACCGGGACTGGACGTCCCACCAGGTCTTCTTCTCAATTGAGGTCTTGGCGGCCTCAACGGCGGACTGCACAGAACACAGCTGAGAAACCAACAAAGCAAGTATAACGAATACTGCCAACCCAATGCCAGGATATCACACTTACAATGGCCTTCGCCAGGCGCTCCTTGGAGTCACCACCGCCCAGGGAGAAGCGCTCCTTCTTGAAGTCCAGCTCGACATCAAAACCGGTGTCACGCTCCTTCAGAACACCTGAGAAGCATGCAATCTGTGATGTACAGTCCAGCGGGGCTGGCACACTAAGCTGCAGTGCAGAGAAGATTTGGCCAAAAACGTGCTCCCACTTGTTGGGCCTCGTATGTTGTTGTTAAGCTAGTCAGAGAGTAGCGGAACACCGCAGCATTATGATGCAAGCGCAAACCTTGGCCAGCTGGGGTCTTGTCAATGCTGATGCGCTCAAGAGCAGATGCGCCCTGGGTGAAAGAGCCGGCGGCGATGGCGCCAGCGATCAGACCCAGGACGGATCGGCGGGAGGAGGCGGAGGCGGAGACCTCATCCTGCTGGGCGCGCACGACCAAGGGGACGGAGGCAACGGAGCCGGCCTTTGCGGGCCGCAGCGCCTTGGCGCTCTGGCGCTGGGCAGCGCTGCTCGACAGCGAGCTGGGGGCAATGGCCGCCATGGACATGGTGGTCGACGCCATTGCTCCTGCTGCCAAAGACACCAACCACAACCCCGCTGACGTCGCCTCCAACACCGCCGCCCTGACCACTGACTATGTACTTTGCTCTCTATGTCCAAAGGTTGAAGTTACAAAATCCTCAAGGCGCACTGGTCTTAGCTTGCCAATCGCCTGCGCTTTCTGCCGGCAAGGGCTTCTAGCCAGCGCCAGGCCGCTCGGTTGTTACCGTAAGACCCGGCACGCGTCCGTCCGCTGCGAGTCATCGATCAGCACCGGTCAAGATAAAATGCGTCTTTGGTCGCAGTAACGGAGTTGATGGCAACAGAGACCCGGTTAGACAAGCCGGCTAAGCTGTCATAACCCCGGCTACTATTGACCGGTACTTGCCGGTATGCGGCCGGGGCGCGTCGCGTGCTTGCGTGTCGACCAATGGGCGGTCGAGAGGGCGTCTCGGCTTCCGCGGCTTTATTGGATAAGCCTTCTATCCGCTTGTGCGCTTGTGCGGTACCACGGACCACGCTTGTGCGCTGCCGACGTGGCAACAGGGGTTTATCCTCTGCTGGCCAATCATGCATGCCTTGCGTGGAGCTTCCGTCGACGGAGTAGCGGGCAGCATTCCTTCCGTAGCTGTGTGCAGTCGTGAACGCTTCCAAATCGCAGTGGCACTGCGTTGACTAAATTAGCATCTATGAACTCTTCTACAGTAATGACATGTGTGTGTAAACAGAGAACATGTACAGTCATGTGTGCAAATGATGTGTGTACGCAGTAGCAGTTGGATTAGCTAAAATTACACTGGTGTGCACGATGCGCTAGCACATTGGCGCGCATGTATAGATTGTCAATAATAGACCAGGCATACAGTTAATATTTTAATTAAAAATAAAATCACAACGTTTCGTTTACTATCTACGGAACACTCACACCCATAAGCACACACGTGAACATAGATATAATTATGCCAACCACAGCATACTATGCTCATACATGCTCATGTGTCCCACCTAGCCGCCACTCCTTCTATGCTATAATGCATCATTAACAGTATGCGACAATCAACACACCCGTTTATCGAGTTAAAATGCACATAATGCCTTCGATGCATCCATGTGTCGAAGACACTATGTGTAAATATGTGCAGTGCAAATGTTACATCATGTATTATACCTTACAACCCAATAATTGAATCGCATAAGGTTGTCAGAAGTATCTTGCATAAAGCCGTTCATGTGTACAACGGTACTATTAACATTGTACAGTTGCAAAGTTCGCAATCAATATTAGCGTCTAACAATCTCGTGTTCATTGTCAATGTGGCTGCGAGCGCTTTCATGCAAATTCTTACAACTACCGAGTTTATTGCAAAATACTCTACAGCACACTGAATATGCTCCCTTACGATATGAGTTGTGCAGTGCATCACACGGCGCCTGCAGCAGAATCCGTTCTCGGAAAAAAAGTCAGTTGTGCCGTCAGCGGCACCTGCCTTCGAGTTCTGCGAGCAGTTCTTCTTCCAAGACGGCACAAGTCGCTTTGTGCCGGCAGAGGATCGTAAGTCATCATCTGTCAGCCGGCACAAGCTGGTTACTGCCGCTGACGGGGCAAACTGCGTTGGGCCGACCTCGGCACAACAGTACTTTTAACGTCTTCGGCACAGCAGCGCTTCTGCCGTCTTCGGCATAGATGCGACCCCACCGTCTTCGGCACAGCAGCGCTTATGCCGTCTTCGGCACAATAGCACTTCTGCCGTCTTCGGCACAGCAGCGCTTATGCCGTCTTCGGCACAATAGCACTTCTGCCGTCTTCGGCACAGCAACAATCCTGCCGTCTTCGGCACAGTAGCACTTCTGCCGACTTCGGCACAGCAGCAGCAGCAGTCGTGCCGTTGACGGCACAGCTCCTGGTGTGCCGACCTCGGTGGACCAGCAGTCATGCCGATAACGGCCCAGCCATCTTCATTCCACAATTAGCAGCACAATATAGCAGGCATATGCAGGCAAATTGCAGGCAATTTTTCTGGCAAAGAAATCTCAACCGCATATGGAGTTTACATTGTACCATGTACTCTTAACTAGTACTAGAATAGGCTCCAATTGTTTGCAAGAAGCTAACTGCTACCAGGAAGCTAAACTGCTGGTAGCAAGCTAAACTGCTAGCAAGAAGTCAGACTTTTAGCAAGAAGCTAGACTGGCGGCTGCAGGGAAGCTGCATGGAAGCTGGACTGGTTGCTGCAAGAAAGATGAGCGAAGGTCTTCAGCTTGGTACCCAATTATGGACCGGGTTGTCGCTTGGCTTGACTATTCCAGTGCCAGCCATAGCGTGCTTCTCCAGAATCATCCTGTACCAGCCAGCGCTTGTTGACTGCAAATGTAACAAGCATGAGACCGATCTGCGAGTCAGTGAACTTTGCAAGCAGATGGTCCTCCTTCGGCAGCCTCCCAATCTGCGTCCCGTATGTCCCCCTCCAGGAAGTGTACACCTCCAGCAAGCTCTCGCGGTTGGGAACATTGGCGCAAAAGGTATTGCAGCAGATGCCAGCCAAGTGCATGAGATGGTCAGAGCAACGATTGATCTGCAAGCAAGAATTGTTACAAGTGTGCATCATGCAAGCATGCTGCATACGCTACAACCCACTGCAACGTTCTTACCCTCTGATTGATGTCATGCTGGTCTTCTGGCTGCACGCGCTTGTCAACCACAAGTGCGCGAACGCATCTTGGGGTGACTTCTGCAATGCAGTCGCCTGAAGAGCAGTCTGAGCAAGGGCAGACTGCAGACGGGGCTACCAAGGATGCAGGCCAAGCACAACTGCGTCCCTGCATCACTCAAGCAGCCGCATTAGTGCATATCACGCATATAGTCTTCCTTGCAGTTACGCTTGCAATGTGCTGTGCCGCAGCACACGCTCTACTACGCTCACCAAGACATTGCTGCACAAGTGCTCGTCCCCGGTCAGCTGGCCAGCATACCCGTCCGTGTCACGTACTGGCATGTAGACGCATTGATCACTGATACCCTTGTCGTTGTACCACTCCAGCACCTTCACTTTGTAGATGCGCCAAGGAGTCTCTTGCTCAAGCACCTCCAGTACTTGACCGCGCCCAACAGCCACAACCCTGCGGCTGCTGCTGCCGCTGGTGCTTGCAGCATCTGCTGCGGGTCTGCAGCACCAGCCGCATATGAATTCCTTACGAGTGCGGGTGCAAAGGCCTTGTGCAAGAGGATAAATGGCGTACCTGAAAGCCACCCAGTCCTCACGCAGCTGCGCTTGAGAAGGCGGCTCAGCAGTCAACAAGGCAAGCAGCACAGCATTTTGGCTGGAGGGAAAGTCTGCAACAGTGAAATGTGGGCCAAGCCCGTAGTCTGTGCGCGAGCGGCGTGGAGCTGGCTCCTCTGCGTCAACGCGCTTCTCAGCGCGTGCAGCGCGCATCTTCTCCTTGCGCTGCTCACGGGTCAAGCCTACCGTTTCGCCTGGCGTTAATGGATGGCCCCGTCTTGCATTATCCACAAACCGGCGGATTTGCTCATGAATCCATGCTGCAAACAAGAGGCAGTGAGCAGCCATTTCGCATGAAGCACAAGACATCTGGCAGGTGGCAGCTGGCATATAGACGCACATGCACATAGGCAGACGCAGATTACTTACTTGTAGGCCAGCGCAATGTCTGTCCGTTGATCTCCAGCGGAGTGTGATTCTGCATTACATCCGCCACCACCTCCTCCCTCATGTCATGATCTGGGCCGGCCCGATTGAAGCTCCTGCCAACACAGCGGTCTGGGAACTTGGCCCACAGCTTCTCCTTTAAAAGCTTGCGGTTGTCCTCCTGTATTCTCCACTGTGTCTCGTCCTTCTTCTTCAAGTAAGCTTGCCCATTTTGCTCTAGTCCCCTAGGCTTGTCAGCGACAGGGGCAAAGCACTTTTCCTCCAGCTTTGCCTTCTTGACTGCCTCTGACTCGTCTTCGCAGTTAACTTCATCAACAGCTCCTGCGCACAAGGCCAACAGTCAGCGCATGGCACTTGCAAAAGAGAGCAAAGCAAGCAGAGCTTTAGCCAAGCTGCAGCTTCAGCTATGTTGCAGTTGCGGCTTGGCTAACACTGTTGCTTGACTGAAGCTGCAGACCGAAGCGTACAAAATACAGCAAAGCAAGTAGAGCTTCACCCAACCTACCACTTCACTTCTAAACTGCAGCTGCGGCTTGGCTGAGGCTCTGCTTGGCAGAAAGTCGATATGCAGCCATTACTCAAGCTGCAGCTTCAACCAAGCCGCAGGTTCAATTGAGTTGTAGCTTCAGCTTGACTGAAGCTGCAGACCAAAGCATACAAATGAGCACGCAGAGCTTCAGCTGCAGGAGCAATTAAGTTGCACCAGCAGCTTGGCAGCAGACTAGTTGAAAGCAAGCACACCTGTGTCCCCAGATTGTGCTCCCGCCTCGTCTTGCTCCTCTTCGTCTTCAGCTTGCAACCTCCGCTGATCCCTGTTTAACTTCTGCACGTCTTCAAGGATCCGCGAAGCAATGCTCAGCCTAGGTGTGATATGTGCAAGAATTTCTGCTGAGAGGCTGTAGTAAGCTTCTCCATCAATCTCTTCCTCCTCGAACTTCTCCGCTATTGCTTGTGCACTTGGAACCCCTCTCAACAATTTAGCTACCCGTTTGGAGATAAGCTCAACGCTCATCATATACACTGACATTGTGCTTGAGAGCAGCACACAACCTTGTAGTTTGGTAGCTGCTAGAAACAGCTTCCAGCATCGCAACCTAGCAAGTAGGCCCGGAAACGCCAAGACGCAAAACAGTCAACCACCAATTTCACTCCCGCCACCTCCTCCGCCGCCACCGCCGCCGCCGAAGCACTGCGGACAGCTGTGCTTCTTCGGAGTCTTACTGCGCAGAAGTCAGCTGCGCACAAGTTAGGGTTAGGGTTAGGGTTAGGGTTAGGGTTAGGATTCCTGAGTAATAAATAGCCATAGCAGCATACATAGGACATACAACGGCTATTCCTGTGTGTGGCGGTGGCGTGCTTGGTGGCCTCGGTTTGTAAAGCGTTGAGCTGTTGCACCGTATTGAGCATAGCAAGCATGAAGGGCAAGGCAGAGGCTAGTGCATACTGGCAGTCTGGTGCAGAGCAGCCTTGGCGTTGCAAATATTGTCAAGTCTTGTTGCAGAGGTCCGTTGTCAGCAAGGTCAAGCAGCACATTGGCTCCCTCACCTGCACCAAAATTCGTGTGGGCCCTGAACAGTTTGAGAAAATGCCAGGAGCAACGCCCAAGGAGAAGCTCCCTCACGGCTCCGAGTTGCAGCAGCTCACCGACCAAGTTGTGCAGCAAATAAAGGTGAGCTTGCTTGGTTCATGCTTACATAGTTGCATTTTTGCATGTTTTATTGTCTGTGTCCAAGCTGCTATCTGTATGTATGCTGCTGCTGTAGGTATGCTGCTGCTAGCTGTATGTATCTCTGTCTGTGTATGCATCTCTGTCTGTTTATGTATCTTTGAAGCTGAAGTAACTAGCCATACAGGACGGTGAGCACTTGGCAAAACCGGAAGATTGGGGACCTAGCGGCCCCCCCGAAGGTTGGAAGCTGGAGAAGACTTCAACCGGGCACAAATGGGTGTACACGCATCCTCCCAATCCAGCTGCATCAGAGCTAAAGGACAAGGGGAAGGAGGAGGAGCAGGAGGAGGAGCAGGAGGTGTCGGATGAGGAGGAATTAGAGGAGGAGGAACCACCAGCAGCTGAGACCCCAGCAAAAAAGTCAAGACAAGCATCATCCTCCAAGAAGAACGGCCAGCCTTCAGTTCCACAAACGCCAGCAAAGTCTACCAAAGCAACGCGGTCTGGAAGTGTAAGCAAGCAGCTACATGCAGCCAAGCTTGTGGATGTAGGGTCTGACGGATGCACACTGACTGACTGAATGCATTTGCCCTGCAGGCGCATGTCAAGCCCACAGAACTGGCACACCCTACCTGGGACATGGTGCTGGCCACCGAGGAGCTTGTGGACAACTTGAACGAGGTAAGTCCACAACCCGGTCTTGATTGCTTCAATTTGCGCTTCATTGGTGCACATTTACGAATGGCACAAGCTGTCAAGAAGATGTCTTTAATGTCTAAACGCGTGGAGAGAATGCTAGACCTTGCAGCTGAGGAAAAACAGAGCTTGCAACAATTGCGGAACACCATTAAAACGGAGAGATCACACTCGCTGACTGTTCTTGACAACATGAATTCTTGTCGTGAAATCTTGAAGACTGAAAGAAAACAGCTAGACTTGGACAAGGTCTTTGGTGTGTTTACTCTTTGTGCATTCTGCAGGGGATACACTGACTGGTACACTCACCTTGAGTTGTATGTGCTTGCAGGCAGCAGCCAAGGCTCTTCTGAAAGAAGCTGCCAGGGAGCACAAGGAGCTGCGCACTGCACGCGAAAAGCTGGAGAAAGAGCGCAAGGTGCTGGAGGACAGATTACGCAAAGAGGCAAACACTCCCTCAGCTCTGCTGCGCGAGACCCATAACACCGTAAAGATCAACGAGCAGCACCTCTTGGAGATCAGGCGTATGCTGGCGGGTGGTCTTCAACAAGCTTCAACAAGTAGCTTCCATTCTCTGCCGGGACCCGAGGCGATGGAAGTGGAGGCGAGGAGCCAGCAGGAGCTGGAGGAGGAGAGGAGGAGGCAGGAGGAGGAGGCAGAAAGGAAGAGGCAGGAGGAGGAGGAGGAGGAGAGGAAGAAGAAGGAGGAGGAGGAGAGGAAGAGGAAGGAGGAGGAGGAGAGGAAGAGACAGGAGGCGGTCGCACGGCTGCAACAGGAGGCTGCGCGCTTAGGGTTCGTCTTGAAGACGCCGGAGGTTGAAGAGGAAGAAAAGGAGCAGCAGGCGGAGGAGCGGAAGAGGAGGCTGGAGGAGGAGACGAGAAAGAGGAGGGAGCAGGAGGAGAAGAAAAGGAGGGAGGAGGCGCTGTTACGGCTACAGCAGGAGGCTGCGCTATTAGGGGTGACCGTGGCCCCACAGCCTTCAGACTCTGCTGCGGGGACCTCACAGCCTTCACCTTCCGCTACTTTAACTGAGTCGGAAGAACAAGAGTAGGAAGAACAAGCTTCCAGTGACGAGGACGAGGAGAAAGAACCCGCTCCCGCTGCCACGACAGCTCCCGCTCCCGCTGCCACGACAGCTCTTGCTCGTAAGTTTTTATCAGTGAATGTGTGAGACTGTAGGAGAGACTGTAGGAGAGACTGTAGGAGAGACTGAGCTTGTTTATGTGTGTTAGCAAGAGAAAGAATTCGAATTCCAAGAACACATGGAGGGTAGGTCCGGTAAGATTAGCTCAAAAGATGGAGATTACCTGCTTGTGAGCTTGTGAAAGGTGATCGGTTGCTGTGGTTGCAGAAGCCGGCGAGGATGAGGAGCAGGAGGAGGAGGAGGTGCTGGGGGTTCCCCCGGGAAACGCATTCCTCGCGCTAGAGGAGTATCTGGCGCAGCAGCAGCTGCAGCAGCAGCAGCAGATAGTGCCAGCACCCCCACAAAACCCAGTTCAAGACATTGACCTCATGAGGCAAATGTCAGATCTGCAACAGAGGTACCAGGAGCGTGTCAGGCAGATCAGGACGTTGCAGGCCTGGCGGAGCAACATGTCGGAGTTAGTCAGGGAACAGGTAGAGGAGCGTGACAGGCAGATCAGGAGGTACAGGGCACAGCTTCAAGAGCGAGAGAGAGAGATCACAGCTTACCGCGCACAGCTCAATAGGTTGCAAGTGTCTCCAACCTACGTTGTGCCTCAAGCATTGGAAGCAGTTCCAATGCCTTCTTCACCTCTCATTGCTATTCCCGCTCTGCTGCCTGGAGGTAGAGGAGCCATGCCTTTGCCTGCGATTCCCGAGGATACTACACCTCCAGCTGCTCGTCCTGCTCTGCTGCCTTCAGCTCCACGTGGACATGGGCACAGAGGTAGAGGTAGGGGCTTCTCGCTGGTCATGCATGGATCTTCAGCAGAGTCCACTGGCGGACAAGAAGCTGAACCTCCAACGAGACGACGAGGTGGTCCTCCACGCTGCAACACGCACTAGTTTGGTGATAGTTATGTGTAGATTGCGTGGCTTAGGAGCGACTTACAGTGATGCTGCTGTACATATATACAAGCCCTTTTCTGCTTAATACCAGACTGCATGCCAAGACACAGCTCACCTTAATCACGCGTACACATGGTAGTTGCGAAACTTGCTGATGTGAGGGTAGGACCGGCCCTGCTCGCGCCAAGTATCATGATCAAGCTTGACCCAATGCATGAGCTTGCACAAGGTAAGCCTCCCAACAACTTCGCCAGTGTGGTTGTCGTTCACCCTCCAGACACCGGGCGCGATGCGTGTAAGGTAATCGACCTCAACCTGCTTGTCCTCCTCTAATATGTTCCTAACCACAGCATACCAAGGTCCGGGATCATCCTCGTCGCAGGCGTCTTCTTGTGAGTCTTCATCCACGGCAGGTGCCTTGCGCGTGTTTGCTCTCTTACTGCGACGCGGCTGCTGGGTTGCGCGTGCATTGCTGTCGTTGGGTTGCTCCTGCAACTCTATGCAGAACTCGTTTGCAGGTTCTGTGGGCAACTTCAAGTCCCAAACGTTCTTGGCTTGATCGCGTATTTGCACCACCTCGCCGACTTGAGGCCAGATGGGGACATCAACATCGCCGGCCTTGACATGCAGGTCAGGGTTCTGCAGATCATATGCTAGTTGCGGAGCTCTGTCAGCCTTGGAACCAGCTTTGGTCTGCCGACTAGGCAGCAGCATGAACTTTCTCAGGAGTCTGTCAGCTGGAATACATACTTCGTCGGAGCTCAAAGCCTTCACCAGGGCCGACCATGTGTCAAGGTCGCGGTACAAGGCACCAGCTGTGTCTGTGTACATGACGTATTGGCGACCAGCAATGAAGACTTGAGGCTTCTTCTTGTAGATATGCACAAATACTTGCTTCACAGCAATGTAACTGTGGTCGTCTGTTACAACGTTATCAATGCCTAGGGGCGACTCTGTTCTGCACAGTAGAACACAAAGCTTGGTAGCAGTCAGACAGCAAGCACAACAGCACGTGTGAGGACAACAATAGCAAGCAATCTAACCTGTGAATCTCCCCATTAAGCAGCACAGCCTTGTAGTGGTAAGCCGTATTCTGCACGAGATGCCTAGCATCTGCTCTGATGTGCCTGCTGACCATCTCAAACCGCTCTGAGCTTAGTGGTGTGGGTTGACCTGGCAGCTGGCCAATAAGTATGCCTCGAGCAAGAATGTCTTGTGACTCAGACCGGTGTGGACACGTCTCAGCCTTCTTCCAGAGTTCCAAAGCCTTGCTTTGACTGGGTGCTTCGTACCAGAAACCTCCAACACCGCTGGACACGCGATGGGACCGCAACTGCAGCTGAACGCGTGTTGCAAAGACCATGCCCGTGCGCTGGTCTTCGCGCAAGACAGTAAGCAGCCGCTCGTACCACAAGCGTACGTGTCGATGTATGTAGCTGAACTCATACTCTTTGTTGTTAATGCTGGTCTCCAAGTGATCTGAGACAGCGCGCTCGAAGACGTAGCACCAGTACACATCATGGCTGCCGTGGCGGAAGATATCGTCTAGCAGATGACCTGCTCCAGCAGCATGCTCTAGAGGTCTCAAGTTGTGGCCAAAGCATTCTTCTGAGTTGATACGCCAGTAACGCAGTAAGCTGTCTGCCAGTCTGAGGGTGTCTTCGGTCCAGCCATTGAAGCGGGAGTGGCGATAGAACAGGCAGATGAGCTTGTGTAAGGACATGAAGACGTCGCGCATGTGCGAAGTCAGCAAGCCCGTTGTCACGTAAGGTGCAAAGTCCTGCATAAACTTCTCGTAGTCTTCTGCCTTCCACCAGCCCAGCCTATCTGTAATCCCCTTTGGAGAGCGCCCGGATCGCATTTCCTTGATCAAGGCTGCAGTGAAGTCCTTAAGCCTGGCCTCCACCAAGGGAACATCCACCACCCTTTCGTGCGCTCCCTTTGCAAAAACTGCATGGCAGAGGCCCTTCACTAGACCTTCACACAAGGTGTGCATGACGTCGTACACCACGTCCTTGAGTGGGCTGAAGCCATAGGCATGGTAGAGGCGCCACAGTTGGCTCCTGCCTGTGACACCTGTCTCCATGCTGACTTGTGTTCCAATAGCAGGGGTAGCAGCAGTCTCCAGCTTATCAATGTTGGTCAGAGTCTCCTGTTCTTCTCTCTCGGGCCATGGATGTCTTGAGTGCAAGAAATTCTGATCGTAGCGGTAGACCTTCTTCTGGCAGGTGTTGAGCTCCACTGCTTGGGAGTTGCTAGGACCAGCTGGACCATTGCTGGTTGATGCAGCAGCACGCTTCTTGCTGGCAGGTTGCTTCTTCTTCTTCTTCTTCTTCTCAGCCGCCTGCTTCTTATTCCTGCTAGCAGACTTTGCCTGGCTGCTGGACTTGGAAACAGCCTTCTTGCAAGCAGACACCTGCTCGTCGTCGGACTCTGGAGCAGCCTTGCGCTTTACAGGCCTTTGGGCTTCTTCCATGTAGGGCTGGGCCTTACACCAGCATCTGCGGCAGCCCAAGATGCCACCATCTTTCATCTTCAGTATCTGACACTGGGCTGGGTGGTCACCAGCCCAGATGAGCAGCATCGCACGCAAGCGTGTGGTAGCACCGGCTGCTTGAGAGTGCAGGTCAGGGCAAACTTCAGAGGTGGGGAGGGCATAATCGCAGGTGAAGCCCTTAAGCAGTAGTGATTCGAGCTCGTCTATAAGTGGCTTCCGAAAGGGGTCCATGTTGTCAACCCCCTTGGGAAGCTGATCTTTGGGCACAAAACCCACAGGAAGAAGCGAAGACGTCTGCGCGCTCAACAACTTGCCTCCGTTTAAGATGGCCACGTTAATCATCAGCGTATTGCGGGGGCTGGTGCTGGTTGTGGTGAAGCCGTCCCAGTGGCCAATGAAGATGAGGTTCCTCGGGTCATCGCAGGCCATATGCTTGAAAGGGCAGGTGACCTGCTCGCAGGTGCGACACCGAAACCTCCACTGCGGCCCATCATCACTGTCGCCTTCAGTGAAGTGGTGACCTGGTCTGTGAACTGTCTGGCAGTGCTCGCATCCGACTGGCAGCCAGTAGGTCTTCTTGGGGTTGAAGAAGTTGGAGATCTCCCTCATACGAGCTCCATCCCAAACTTCATGTTGACTGGCAGGAGATACTGCTGGATCTTTGTCAAGCCACCGCTCTCGGTGCAGCCAGGCCTGGAGCCATTGATGACAGATGGTTGGCACGCTCAACATAAGCTGCAACCTTGACCTGAGAGGGAGGTAGTAGAAACTCGTGCCTTCCTTGCGTTTTTGACTGCAGTCTGGGCACTGTTCTTTTGCCATGGCCTTGCGCTCCTTCTCGCGCTGCCGGTAGCTGGAGCGCACCGAGTCTTCGTCTTGCACAACGAGCTCAGCATTTGGATAGGGCTTGTCGAACAGGTGGCCGCAGGCACAGACAGAATAATGCAGTGTTGAAGGCATCCCCATGCGCTCAAACATGCCAATCAGGCTCTTGCAAGTAGTAGGCAGCTTGAAGCCTTCGCTCTTCTCATCGAAAAATCCCTTCTTAGCCAAAGCCATCAGGGAGCTTTCGCCTTTAAAGATGATAGGGAGCAGTTTGTTAAAGCAGTCCTGCGAGACTCCAGCTTCGTCTAGGATGGATGAGATCTCGATTATCTTGTCCAGGTAAGTTGTAGACGTCTGCTGCAGATCAGGCAACTTGTCTGCATCAAAGCTGTCCAAAGTGGGTTGCACAGTGGGAATGCTCCTCAGCCGTCTGGCCGCCTCGTCTTTGGCTAAGTGCGCATCGATGACCAAGCGCGGCTGCATGATCTGCGACACAGTAAGGGTGTGTAAGCAACGTGCATGCATGGTCACTTGTTCATCAGCGCAGGCCAAGCGAAGCAACTTACCAAGCCTTTGCACTTAGAGCAGAGGCAAAGGTCGCGACTGAAGGTTGGAGGCTGCTCAGGCTCAGGCTCTTGGTTGCCAGAATGATCAGATTGCTCGGCGGCTCCAAAGTCCGGCATCTCTGGAGAACATTGTTCTGCTGTCTGCTGGTTGGACAGGTGTGGTTGATCTTCAGGCGCAGGCTCGGGCTCCAAGGCAGACGCAGGTGCAGGTTCGGGCTCCAAGGCAGACGCAGGTGCAGGCTCATGCTCCAAGGCAGACGCAGGTGCAGGCAGCTGCAAATCACCTCCTCCTCCAGTGAGGTGCGGGCTGATGTTTGTTGGACGCGCTTGCTGGGCGGCCCTCATCTCTTTAAGCAGTGACCGTTTAGCACGTACACTGGCTTTGCGTGGCTTCCCACCAGCATGCTTGATTAGTGCAAGCGTTTCATCAAACTGCTCACGCTCGCGCAGAACAGCAGACTGTTGAACAATGCGTCCTGCCATGGCTGCAGATGATAGCGTGTAAGTCGGACTTGAATACTGCTAACAGTGACAGCAAATGACGGACAACTTGGGGGCTAATAATTGGCAGCAGCGGTCACTGATATCTTGGATGTAGCAAACGAAAACGGAGCAACTACAAGCATTCACCTTGAACAAGTGAGACTGCATGCAAGACGCCCAGCAGCAAGCTAACAGACTGTAAGGGAGACACTCTCGACCAAGCCTCACAAACAGAGCAAACTAAGCAACAATAACAAGCTAGCATAGGCCTTATCAGCAAGAGCTCGTGAGCAAAAATAGCTCCTTCTCCCCAGCAGCTTGTCAGCAGCTCCGCTCCGCAGCAGCAGTTTTGCTCCCCAGCAGCAGCACTTCCGCTTTGCAGCAGCAGCAGTTCCGCTTCGCAGCAGCAGTTGCTCCGCTCCGCAGCAGCAGCTCAGTTCAACAGCAGCAGCAGCTCAGCCACCGTCCTCAAGAATCCAAGAATCCAGACACAGCTTCATCCAACCTGCCGCAGCTCAGCTCCAGCTCCAGCTGCTGTGCGATTTTGCCAGATCTGCTTCTTGGTAGAAGTAGCTTCTTCTTATAAGCAGCTCAGCAGCAGCAGCAGCAGTAGCTCACTGGCTTCTCCAAGTAAACCAGCAGCAGCAGCTCGCGCCGCCGCCTCCTTCTCTTCCTCCAAGCATGCAGCTCAGCATCCGCTCCGACCCAGCTCAGCTCAGCACCAAGGCTGCTGGTCGGTACGAGGGTGTTGTGCCGTTCTCGGCACAAGCCACTGATGTAATCCGCTGCCGGTCACAGCGCAGGAGGAGAGAAGGCTGCTGCTTTGCTACGGTACAAGTCTAATGTACCGCTCTCGGCATAAGTTTTCTGCACCGGTAGCGGCACAATGATTGACGAACCGTCAACGGATCGCTAGTCTCGTGCCGTGATCGGGATGTGGAACCTTGTACCGATCACGGCACCAGCTCTGTTGTGCCGACTTCAGCTTGGACTGTCTTGTGCCGTCAATGGCACAAGGGAGCAAAGCCGACGCCGGCACAAGACTGCAGTCTGCGTACCGACCGCAGACGGCTTTTTCTACCAGGAAGTCCCGACGGCACAGCCTGGTTGTGCCGTCTGCGCCGAAGAAGTTGACTGCTTGTGCCGAGAACGGCACGCACTGCAGGCGCCATGTGCATGCTTAATTGGTTAATCATTGGTATTTTACGTGTTGCAAAACAATCTCGTGTGTGTTATAACTGTAACGTATAGCTTGTGGCACAAGCCTCATGGAAAACAAATGTTTACAAGGGCTGTAACTTTCTTTTGAAGATAGCACACTTGAAAGGCTCCATCACGCATTACAAAAATCAATTAACATTCAATGAACATATTGCTTTCTTTATGGCATGCAGTTTTGATTGCATCTATCTGTTGCATTTGTCTGTTGCATATGCCGCCTATGCAGAATTGGATTCCATGCTGGCTCCGAACTAGCATGCAACGATAAGTTGTTTGCTTGTCGCGGCTAGCTTGCAAATAATTATCTATGCTGCTGTTCGGTGGTCGTTCCCGTAATGGTGTATGGCATGCAATTAAGCATACATGTATGGCATGCCTGCAATAGTGCGTGCATCACAGCTGGCAAGCAACACACCATGCTTCAACAATGCCATATACATGTGCGCACGCACAACACATCATCAATACACTAGATTTACTCAACGCACAACACCGACAAATACAAGGTGATCAGTTGTCATACACAACTACGTGTGTGAGCGCACACACGTGCTCACATGCTGCAGCTATATTGCAACGGTGATGCCGCGACACCCTGACAGAGCCAATTCCCCAGCCAGCGCGCAACCATAAATACTAATAGTGCTTACACTCAATATTAATTCCTCGCATATGCCACGCATTCGTGTCATTGGACTTGAATGTGACCTCTTGATCGAACAAGCTCAAAAAAGACAATTCTTAATAACTTTTTGCTAATTGCAGCAGATACGACGACACGAAGGTGCCATCACACGCTTGAGGCAAAGGTCCCAATTGCAAAGAATCCTGCACTAGTGCTAGCTGTGTACCTTCGGTTGAGCGAAACAAAAATTGTATACAACTTCAGAAACGCTGTGTTCTTTGTAAATGTATGTCGGTTTTAACAAAGAAAGAAACCTTGTTGCAATGGTTGGCAACAGCATCGGTTCGTAACTGGTATACAGTCCCAGATACGATACGTCCGTGGGCTCCGGGACCAGCCGTTGAACGGAAATTCAAACCCTAGGAGCGCACCCGGAACCCGCTGCTGAAAGGCGTCGACGACTCGTCGTCCTGCTTGTCCGTGTCGCCGGTGTCGGCATCGGCGTGGGCGAGGGCGGTAGATTTTCTGCCATTGCAACTGAGAGGGCTGCTGCTGTGGTCGGGAAACGCGTGTAATGATTGCTAGACAGGAGACTAGCACGGCAGCATAAGGGGCTCACTGCTGCCTGATAGGTTGCGCATTGCTGTCGTGCATTGTTGATTAGCTGCTGAAGTTTGCTGCAGCTAGCATTGCTTAGAATTTTTGAAGCACAAGGTTGCTGTGAGTAGCCTGATCTGGGCAGATCAACCCCATCAACCAGCCTAGACGCTGCTTGGATGGTGCTGAGAAGCTGTGCGAGTGGATCTGGCGGGTCTTGTCAGCAGCCTGAGGCTGCTGGTAGGGTTGGACTTGACCGGCCAGCAGGCGTGTTTGAACAGCAGCAATAGGCGCCGCCTTATGACAATGGGTGCGCCCGCCTCCGTAGCGGGGTGGAGGGCGCAGCTGAGGGACAACATAGCCCATGCCCGCCGCAATTTGCGCCTCGTGCTGGAGGACGACGGCGGGCCAGGCGGCTCTTCCAGCTGCAGGCGGGAACACCAGCAGCTTCTTCTTCAGCAGCAGGTTTTCTCGCCCTCTAGGCGTCCCTGGCGATATGACGCTTACAACACTACTGTCTCTACCTGGCGGGCTTCAGACCTCATGTCCTCCCCATCTTCCTCGCTGCAGGTGAGTTAAATCTAACACTGTTGAACTACTTAGCTTCAGGTATCTTAAGCTCAGCAGTTCAAGGCAGAGAATGCTTGGACGTCAGCCCCTACGCACTGATCGCAATGGCTGCAGTAGCCACGTAGTCACAGTGAATGCCAAACTGAGCTGTCACTGCTAGGTTGCGAAATGCACCAACATACATCAGTAGCGCGAGAGCATGCGTATGTTTCAACCATCTATTACAAATAGTATGCTGCACGCAGTTGACTGTATAGCACAATATGGATCTGCTGTCCGTCCACTTCCCAGTGCTCTCAAGCCACTTTCTGCCGAGCTGCGTCTGCATCGATTACTCTCTGAACAACAGGAGGAGCAGTTGGCAAAGCTGGTCGCAGGGCTGGAGGACAAAGGGCGCAACCAAGGTTCCCCCTTGGAAGCTGACCGCATTCAGCGGGTGATAGCAGATGAGATGATGTCTGTCAAGTCAGAACTGAGTTCTGTCCGAAGCGAGTTAAGAAATCTGGCAAGTGGTCAGGCTCAAGCTGCAAGTTCCGCCAGTGAAAGCCTGCAGGTAGGTGGCCTGTTTGTTATTCAGTCACGACACAAACCTGTGGTGCATTGTCAAGTACATAATTGCCGTTGCCAGTTGAGGGAGAGCATAAACCAGCTGGAGAGAGACGTTGCCTTTATGAGGACAACAACAGAACAGACTTTTGCAAGCCTTTCCGCGGAGTTGAAGCAATTACAGTCGTTTGCGATGGCGGCCATACAAAAGCTGGCTGCAGAGGCTGCGGAAGCACTCAAGGATGCGCAAATGTTCAAGTCACAAGCTGCCACAAGTGAGTTGGCCTTGCATTAGCATGCATTTAATGCTGTGCGTGTGCATGCAAGGCTGAGGTTTCAATATGTAGGCCGAGCTGATCGGGAGCTCCTGGCGAAGAAGAGCGCTGAGTGCCAGCGGCTGCGAGCCCAGCTGGATGAGCGGTTAGCTCAGGAGGCTCAAAGCCGCGATGAAGCAGAACAGCTGGCCGCGGAGTGTCACCAGCTGCGTGCCAAACTAAGCTTTATCACAATGGAAAGGTCAGCGGACAGGAAGTCGCTCGAGCTCAAGGCTGCAGCACTGGAGCAGCTGCGCGCGGATGTGCACCAGTCCACGGCTGACCAGCAGGCACTGTCAGCGGATGCTGACGAGGTTGATCGCCTGCGCGAAGCTCTGGAACACGCAGTCAAGGACAGAGATAAATCAGCAGAGGCTCTCAAGGTCCACATACGCAACACTGATGAGCAAGAGTCAAGGCAAGTAACACACATATTATCTGTTGGTGATCTGTTACTTGCCTCAACACCAGCAGACTGTCTGCTATGCCAGTAAAGTCCTGGTGATGGTGTACAAGGGCACGGCTGCTCTGTTGTCCAACCATATGATGACGTTGTCTGTGTGGCAGGCTGCGCGCTGCATTAGATGAGGCATGTGCCAATGGGCACATGGTCAACGTCCGTGTTCATGAAATGGAGCGAGAATTGCAGTTGCTAAGAACAGCCGCAGCTCAACGGGCAGAGCAAGAGCAAAAGACAGAACCGGTACCTTCCGAAGCGGCACAGAAACTGGAAAAGAACATTGCCTCTCTGCAGACCTGGTTTGCCGACATACAAAAGCAGCTTCAAGACCTCCAGGCAGCTCAAGATCAGAAGCCCTTGGCAGCAGAGCTGGCTGCGCTCGCAACAAAGATTCAGCAGCTCGCTGAAACAGAGAGTGGAATCGCTGCAAAGCTACAGCTCCAGCAGGACTTCCTTGCCTCACAAGCAACATTATCAAAACCCGCTCCTAAAGTTCCAATGCCAGCAGTTCCAGTCCCGGTCCCAGTTGCAGTTCCAGTTCCAGACCCCGTTGTACCTGAAGTTGCAGCAGAGTTGCCCAAAACGCTGCGAAAGAAGCCAGCTGCGCTGGCTATCCCCACGTCCAAAGCACAGATAGGCGGAGGGGCTACCTCCTTGGAGCATGTTCGGCTGCGCAGCACAGCAGGACTTGCTGGTGCCGCTGCCTCAGGACACAACTCCAAGCATGAGATACCTCTTCCCAAGCGCAAGGTTGTGTCGCCTCCACTTACAGATAGTGAAGGACGCGTGCTGCACATTTTGAGCAATGGCAAAGAGCTGTATCTGGAGCCAGTGTCTGTGCGTGCCCACTTCTTTGAGGAGCTCGCGCACACTGGCTCAGACGAATCTGCACCCTCGTCGCCGAAGAAGATGCCGAGCCCTCCGTCTTGGTGGAAATCCAGCGGCTTTACTTCTCCGCAAGTCTCAGCAGTATGCCCATAATAGTAGCAGTGTTCGTTATTGGTACACATGCAATCAACGTGTACTCATGGTGACAAATGAATGCGTACAGGATATGCTGCCAGTAGTGTGACTCTGAACATACGCCCCAATGTAGCAGTCATGTAGTCTACGGTTATGGTTGTGAAAGTCCATTGCTAAAGCCTGATGCGTCTTCTGCAGACATGAAAGTGTGACGGACAGCATGACGACTATTGAGATTACAATCTTTCAGCCAGCCCAGATTGAAGCCCTAGTTCCGGTATTAGGCTGTAGGTCAACCAGTTGCAACCCCTTTGTCTGGGCATGTGCTAGGTTTCTGTTGTGTATAGCGTTGTCGTGTCGACTGTCCATGCTTGAAGGATTGTTCGTGTACTGCTTGTTCTCGCTGCATACTCGTTGCGGTGAATGAGCCAGGCAGTACTGTGTCACCCACGTGCATATGTATACAGATGGTGAGCGGGATTCTGTGTCATCAGACATGGTGATTGCACACGCTGACCAGCTGCATTAGCAGGCACTATCAGCGTCCTGGACTAGGGTCCTGCTAGGATGCTGTGTACGATCATGCCCGGTAGCCGTGCTTGCAAGCCTGCTTATGTGGCAAATTAGACACAAAGTCACGCTTCATGTCAACCTACCAGGCTGATCTTGTATCACACTTAGTCGTTACATGCCACTATCAGGAAACCTGCGACATCAATTTGCTGCTAGTGGTCTACATGGAAGGCACGAGCCATCAACAACCAGATTGTCCTCAGTGGAGAAGGCATTGAGCGCACAGCTTGGCACTCTGACCCATTTGTAAGCCGTTTTTGAAACCCATGGCTGCATACTGTGGCACTGCGCAAGGCCGCGTACAACGAGTCCACTACCAAATTTGTGTTTGTACGTGACACAATCATATAGGCAGAAGCACGAGACTCCACAACCCATTCACTGCAAGCGACAGGGTCAGCACAATCAACAACAGCACCTTTTAAACAAATACAGCATCACAGCTGGCTGCCAAGCTGGTCCCTGAACGCTTGGTACCGCTCGGTGCCTGCGCTGCCCGAGGGTTTAGTGCATCTGAGGGCCTCCAGTAGATCCTCTCTAGTGATGGGCCCCAGCACCGCAGCAGTCTTATGACTATGACTATCACCACCACTATCAACCACCTCCAGCCTGGCCATGAGCCTGCGCAGCGGCCTCATGGCTGCCTCCTTGCACACGAGGTACACGTCGCTGCCGCTGTATCCCTCCGTGACCGACGCCACGTCCTCGTACAGGGCCTCCTTGCTGCCGCTGTCGCCCTCTTCCATGCGGCTCTCGGCAAGCAGGTGAACCAGCATCGCATGACGGGCCTCCGCGTTTGGCAATGGCACGTAGATGCGCTTCTCTAGACGACGCAGCATCGCAGAGTCCAGTTCCCATGGAAGATTCGTTGCGGCTAACAGGAATACCAGCTCTGTGCTCTTAGCCAACCCATCCATCTGTGCATACACATGTGAGCGTGCGCGCAGAGACACATATACTTGAATGCACGTGAACGCGTGAAATATTGTGCATGTGCACACTTGTATGCAAAACCAACACACCTGTATGAGGAGCTCAGTTTTCATTCTGCGTGAAGCCTCGTGCTCACCAGTGCCTTCACCCCGTTTGCTCATCAGCGCATCAATCTCATCTGCGTGATTGAGCAGCACAATATCATCATGTATAAAGCACGGGTCACTGCGTGTTGGTGTTGTGCCTGCATCGTATGCCTTGCATTGTTACCCAAGAAGATGGTGGATGGCGCATGGTACCGCGCCAGCTCGAACAGCACCCTCACCAACTTTTCTGAGTCACCTGCAACATAATACCATCATCAGCATCATGACCATCATCTTCACCAACAACAACATCATGAAGTCGTATGCAACCGGTGTGTTCTCCACGAACCTCGCCACTTGCTGATGATGGTGGAGGCAGAGATATTGAAGAAGGTGGTGCGGCATTCCGTGGCCACCGCCTTCGCCAGCATCGTCTGCAAGTTACACAGGCAGCGAGTTGGATGAACGCTTGCGTGTTGGGATTTCAACATTGACATGTGCTACACAACACTTGTCATCACAAACACTCACCTTGCCTGTGCCCGGAGGTCCATAGAGCAAGACGCCCTTCCAGGGAGCCAACAAGCCAGTAAAGAACCTGTTGTTGTTTTTACATGTTGGGATGCATTGTACCATATGTTTGTCCTGAAGATGATGCGCAATGCACTCGCTCACTGTGGGTATTTGTGCGGCATGACGACGGCTTCATGAATCAGACGCTTAGCCTCGTCGAGACCCTTCACGCTGTCCCACCGCACGTCTGGGGACTCCATATAGATATCTCTGTTGGTCAAATTGTACATGCGCTCAGCACTGAAGTTGTCGTCATGAACAGCCCCCGCACACGATCGTGCACGTGCACACCCATGCGCATGCCGTTACATGCACATGCCCACCTTGTTATTGTCGCTGCCAGATCGCGCAGCTCGCTGCCGCCAAAGTCCGGGAGAGGCTTCAGCAGCCTGGTCAGTGTGTAGTCGAGAGTGAGCCTCTTGTTTGTTTGTGCACTGCACCATGTTTGCTTTCTCAAGCACACTTTTTACTGACTGACCTGTGCTGAAAGTAATCGTCTTCACCATCTACCGCAGAGCGCTACTTGCAACAAGAGACACAGGCTTCGTTCAATGCCACAGCGCAAAGACATACACACACAACGACAACCACGTTGACGCTGATACCAACGATACCAACAACATGCACAGCATCAAAGCAACATAGTATCTATGACAGTAAAGTCACCTGAGGTTGGGAGTGCTCTTTCGGCCGCACTGCAGTCCCCGCCACCTGACAGGGACCACATTTACTTCACAAGAACATCACCACACAACAGCAACCATAACACAAGACATGGGGACATCTCTCACCCCCCCGCGGATGGCAACCCCGTCCACCGCGACGCTGTCCACGCCGCCGCCGCCATTGCTGTCACCAGCATTGGAGTTCTTGTTGTTGTTGTTGTTGGTGCTGTTCGTGTTGGTGTTGGTATTGGTGTTCGCGCCGCCGACATTGCCGTCGCCACCGCTGCGACGCCTTGGTGGCAGCTGCGGCGAACTGTGGGAGCATCAGTTGTTGCTGTTGTTGTGTAGCGCAACGTGCATGTGACTCATAGTGCGTCAAGTTCGTGTGCCAGTGTACCTCCTTGTGGTTGTTGCTGAGCCGTTGCTGGATGCCGCTGCCTTAGGCTGTATCAACCCCGGCTTCAACGCTTGGCCCTCTGTGCAATACATATGCACCAGACATTACTACATTTGTTATATCAGCTCTGATTCATTGAAATCATCGGGTCAACAAGCCGCTATGCGTGAGTCACATTTTGCGCACACGCATGCGCGCATGCACACGCACATTGCCAACATTCACCTTCCGCGGTAGATTTGTGCACTAGCTTGGGCTTGCGCCCGAACTTGAGCTCGTAGTACTCCTCAAACTCCTGCCCACACTCACTCACTTTATCAGCCTGAAGCATGGGCATGAATGCATGCATGTCTGTTGCTTGCTGCTACCCCTTGGTGGGTTGTGTGATGCAAGCTATGCCATGATTGACGGATTAAAGAGAGGTGGGAATGTTGATCAAACGACCTGTATGATGCTGAGGAGGTCCACGTTGTCCGCCACGTCTGTTTTAGCAAGGCTGACCCCCGCCTCTGTCTGTTCATGTACATCGCATGCTGCTCAACAAAGAGAACGACAACCACCGACACCAAGAGCATCATGATCACCATTATCATAACAACAACACTGTGGTGAGTGTTCAGCAGCACCTGCAGTCGCTCCGCTGCGGCGATGTACCTGGTTCAGACAGTTTGAGTTGCGCATGGAATAGTTCATTGGTGGTTTCTTATGACTGGTGTGCTTGTGAGTCGTCAGTTACAGTGACTTGGATAGACAGTTCTGAATCACAGCAAGTATGACGGCGCACCCGCAGTCGATGAGGTGGCGCAGGATGAGCACCAAAGCGCTTCGCCTCCTCTCCACCAAGCGACGCTCCTCCTGAGACAGGAACAATACATGCGTGAGAGGGAGAGGGGGAGAGGGGGAGAGGGAGAGGGGGAGAGGNGGAGAGAGAGAGAGAGAGAGAGAGAGAGAGAGAGAGAGAGAGAGAGAGAGAGAGAGAGAGAGAGAGAGAGAGAGAGAGAGAGAGAGAGAGAGAGAGAGAGAGAGAGAGAGAGAGAGAGAGAGAGAGAGAGAGAGAGAGAGAGAGAGAGAGAGAGAGAGAGAGAGAGAGAGAGAGAGAGAGAGAGAGAGAGAGAGAGAGAGAGAGAGAGAGAGAGAGAGAGAGAGAGAGAGAGAGAGAGAGAGAGAGAGAGAGAGAGAGAGAGAGAGAGAGAGAGAGAGAGAGAGAGAGAGAGAGAGAGAGAGAGAGAGAGAGAGAGAGAGAGAGAGAGAGAGAGAGAGAGAGAGAGAGAGAGAGAGAGAGAGAGAGAGAGAGAGAGAGAGAGAGAGAGAGAGAGAGAGAGAGAGAGAGAGAGAGAGAGAGAGAGAGAGAGAGAGAGAGAGAGAGAGAGAGAGAGAGAGAGAGTCTCTCCTCACCAGCTCCTTGGCCTTGCTCTGCGCCTTGATGACAGTCAACGAGGTAGCCATCTTTCTCTCCCCACTCCCATGCAGGCCAACCTCACTAACCCTAACCCCAACCCCAACCCCAACCACCCCCACCTCGCCGCCGCTGCCGCGCCTTGGCCAAATCACGTGGCGGCGCACAAACCACCGACCGCCGACAAGAGTCGGCGCAATCAACACATGCAATGGCGGGGGCGACGTGGCCGTCTGGCAGCGTAGAGAACTAGGGTTTGTGAGCAAGAAGAAAATTGGCAGTACAGTACCACTGAGCTAGCGGTGGTGGCGGTGGTGTGGTTGTCGTGGTCGGCGTCATGGCTGCGGTGGCGTGTGCCGGAGCTGCGGTCTCGCTCGCGTCGAGCTCGTCCTCCAGCTTCTCGGCGGCGGGGCTGCCGGCGCTCAGGCAGCAAAGCAGGTGAGTGGACCGGGTGTGATACCCCTGGCAAAAACCAACAATGCAGCACGTGTGCAGGGCAGTTGGTCAAAACAGTACCGGCAATAACAGAAGCACAATGCAGCACACGAGCAAGAAGGTTGCTTACGACAGCGTTGACGCATTGTTGAAAGGCATCAGCGTACTACTTTGCATTCTGTGGCATGTCGTCGAGCAATGGGGTCCAGAATAGTGAGCATCAATTTGGGCTCAGCAATAGCCTTCATCTGTACGCCATGGCTTCTGGGCCGCGGTGATAGAAACAGATCAGGCCCATCGACAGCGGAATTGATGGTGTTGTGACGCGTGTGCTGTGGCTGCAGGCAAGGGCGGCATAGCAGCAGATTAGGTGCAGCAACCAGCTCCAGGCGTCAGGCCGTGGCCATGAGCGCGTCCGGAGCACCCCGCCCAGACGTAAGCAGTGGCTGCTGCATTGCAACACTGTGTGCCATAAAGTTGAGCATGAGGTTGAAATATAACGTGTATGTCCGCTGCGCATGCTTGACAGCCCTGTTGATGAGGCTAGCTGTGGTTGTGGACTTACATTGTGCGTGTGTGGGTACTACTACCAGCAAGTGATCCAGCCCAAGAGGCAACCCAAGCTGTCGGTCAACATCTTCGGCTTCACGGAGGCAGCGGAGGTGCTCAACTCGCGCGCCGCCATGCTCGGCCTCATTGGCATTGTTATTGTGGAAGCGGTGAGTAGCTTGTGTGTTTGGTGTGGTGCTCCCTGTTTGGTTGGTGTGTCTCGATGACACCATGAGTATTGTTTGTGTGCAGATCATTGGACATGGTTTCTTGGAGACCGTTGGCATCACTGTGGGCAAGGGTCTTGACATTGCGTTTTAGGAGAGCATTGGACATATATGACACTTATGTAGTATATCTACGCACGGTAGACGTTTGCTCTGACAGGTCTAAAATAGGTGCACGCCTTTTTGCTCTGTTACATACCTTTCAGTCGACACCTATTGGTTGCTGAGCTCGACCAGAAGCTGTATTCATGTTGGCACTGTGCATGCTGTCGCAGATGATGGGTTTGAACTTGGACATAAGTTGAGCTTTCTTGCTTGCAGTCAGCACGCTGAACCTATTTTTGCAATGATTCAGCCAGAGCAATGCGCACTTTGTAAACTTGCAGACTGGTGTGCAACTGAACATTGTTGGATAGGAGTTCGCATGCTGTACACACATCCAAGGTGCACTCACTGCATGTTGGGAGTACAGTTTACACGGTATGTACACAGCTAGTAGCCCCTGCATGTGCCTAATTCAAGTCCAGTCTGTCACTTTCTGGCGTATGCAGAGCGTGAACCTGTTCAAGCCAAGCGCTGAGCTGAAGCACACCAGGTTGAGGAAGAGCAGTGCGAGGTACCTGATACACACGCGCACGGGTTGTTGCATGGATACAAACCGACAAGAGATGCACTTGTCCTTTATGCTTCATACACATGCCCACAAGGCCTGTATGAACTGTCGGTTCATGTGCAGTTGCATAGCGGTTCATCTTACCACAAAGGCGCGGCGGGTGTGTAAAGGTCCATGAAAAAGTACTGCCAACTGCATGACATGCGCAAGCAAGAGTCATCTGAAGAGACATGCCTGAATGTATGCACACATGTTATTCAGCATCTGGACAATCACCGAGACTGACCTTCCTCCAGACGCGTGGTACGCCCACTGAAAAACGGTGTACGAGCAGGACCACAGTAGCACGTACGCAAAATGGTGAGATAGAAAGGGCTGCGACAGCAAGACAACATGCAAACATAAGCAACACTGCGCATACAATGCAGAAGAATCAAACGTATTACAAGTACACCTCACCAGGTCTGTTGCAACCACCTCAACCAACATGAACACCGCGTTTGCTGCGTGCTGATTCAGGCTCAACTGCACGGTTGACAGCTGTGAGACAACCTGCAGCAGAAACCCCATCTAATGAAATGCGTGTAGAATGCGTACGTAGTTTATGAAGACGTAGCCATGGCCTTCAGCCCGCGCTTTCGGGTACAGCACGCACCATGTGACGATGTCCACAAATAGCACCATCGTCATGCATACCTGCACACACGTCAATGTGGTATACTGTTTCATTTCATTGCATTCGTGCGCGCATGACGACTATCACAACCGTACGCACCTGCTGCAGGACAAGGAAGGCGTAGCCGTCCCACCATATCGGCGTGAAGCGGTCGAATGTGTATACGACGTCAGCGGGTGAGTCCCCAACTCCAGCCTCGATGTCGAGAGAGTTGGGTGAAGACGACGGCGGGTCCTCCTCGACAGCACCGCCACTTTTCGGGTTATCGTTTTCACCATTGCCATTGGTGTCATCCGACGAGGAAGCCACTTGTTGCAACATTGGCTCATCCTCCGCCACCCCCTCCGCCTCATTGTCAACCAACCCATATCGTTGTTGCTTCAACTGCTGTTTGCTCCTGTGCACAGCAACCACGCCCCGCAGCGATAACGCCGCACCCAACTGCAGCAAGAAGAGGATTGGCAACATGCTTGACGACAGAAGACACAACACGCGTGGAGAGACCTCCATGTTGTGTATATGTGTGACTCACATGCATGAGAAGTACACTGCATTCAACTACTACTCATGATCAGCTTTGCATGTAGCACTCACCCCAAAGTACGCTGTAAGCAGCACAAAATTCCACCTGAAGGTCAGGCCAAAATATCACTTGCGCACACGCTCCAACACAACGACACACAACCCAACAACCCAACACACCAATCCTCTCCAAACTACTTACGATGTAAACCACGTGAACGTGAACGCTCCATGCCTGCTTGCGTCCCATACGGTTAGCCCGGCAAGATACGTGAACGCCGCGACGCGGTAGCACAACAGGGAGCGATAGTACTTTGGACTAGTGCCAAAGATGTCGCCATAGCGCACGGACCACACCGTGTCGTGGGACTCGGTGCCGTCGCGCTCGCGGGAGAACAACAGGTGGAGGGACAGAGAGACCACGACAGCAAAGACGGCGAAGACGACCAGCGCGGGCCACAGAACCATCCGAGGAGAGGAATGGGAGGGAGTCAGACAACTTGGGTTGTGAAAGGCATGTTTACGTGGGTTCTGCGCTATGTGGCAGCATCAACTGTATGTAATGCGGCGCGTGGAATCCTGCCAAACGCAAGAACACAGCTTTGGTAGGTGAAATGAGTACTGCTGTGCCTTTGTCAACATGCATGCGGATGATGGATCTTGTGGTAACACAGCACGCAGCCTGCCCACAGCATGCAAGCTGGCAGCAGGCGTGTTGATGGGTTGCCTGGTGCATGATCAACAATGAGCCAAGCAGCGTGCAAGGCTTCTGCGAGAGCTATGCGAGTTTGTGGTAGTGCATGCGCACAGGTTGGTTCAAGGTTTGAGGGTGCCTTCAGCACGCACAAGTGCTGGTGGTGGCAAAGTGCGTGCATACGACTAGATGTGCAAACGCAGCTAGCATGAGTGTTGATCACTGTCGATGCGAGCATGCGCGTCTGCAGCTGGCTTGGCCACATAGCAGCTTCGCAGCTGGCCTTGTTGGCCAAGCCGGCACTTGTGAACGACAAGTACATCGACAATGTGCGGGCAGTCAACCTCCTTATCTTCACACTTCGGCGCGTTGAACAACAGCCGAGGATGAGGACGGTAGGTAGCGGCAGCAAAACATTGCTATTATGGTGTGACTCAGCAACATGTTTTGCATACAAAGTTATCCTATGCAACTGACTTGACGCTCAGCCCGTAACAACCCAAAGCACTCAACTCACCTTGCTTGCGCCTCTAATTTGAAAGAAGTAACTCTGTGTAAAGCGCCTATGGCTTCGTGTAAACTCAAACAGCGACCTAGTTGGAGTCCTAGTCCACCTCCTCGTCCTCGTCGCCGTCCTCCTCGCCGCCCGCACTGCAGCGCCGCCGCCTGTGCCCCCCCGTTACAGCAGCACAACAACCAAGAAGGGCCACGCCGGCCGAAACGTCAACAAGCAGCAGGATGGGCGGCGGTGGAGTGACGGCGGCGGCGGCGACGCTCGCTCACTCTTCGCCTTGCGGCTGCTGGCCCCCTTCCTTCTTCTCTACTCCATCCTCCTCCGCCTCCTCCTTCGCCGCCGCACCGTTCTCCTGGCACGAGGCGAGGTGCCGGCGTTTCAGGCAGCCATCGCGCCTCAGTCGACACAGGCTGAGCCCAGGTTTGGCTTTGTGAATCAGTCAAGCAAAGCATCCAAATAGTGAACAGCAGTGAGAAACAGTCAGCATTGACCCTGCTTAACTACATTGCCTGCGTTGGGCTGCATGCCATGTAGTTGTGTGCCGTCAGGCTGCATTGCGCATAGCACAGTCTCTAGACAATGGTCGATGCATATGTTGCACAAATGCCCCGCAACCAGTTTATATACAGTCGACATATTAGTGGCTGCATGTGCCTGCTCTGGAAGCACGCATGTACACGTGCATGCTTGCACCTGTACAGTGGTGCCAGCAGGGTACAATGCAGACATGATGCCCACTGGCATGATCACCATTTTTACACCGCAACCACCGTTGTTTCAGTGTTTCGTCTGTGCATGCTACACTCATTGTCATTCACACTTTCTGCAGCGCAACAGTTGGACAGGAGGAGACCAGCAGTTGCGTGCGCGTTGAGCAGTGATGATGACCACAGCAAAGAGGACTTGCAAGGGGAGCGCGTCGTGGTATTAACTCGTATGCAACAGACCTGAGACTGTCTCGCAAGGCTTGTGAACCAGCTACGTTTGTCTGTGCGGCTGCGGCTGCGGCTGCGGCTGCGCGTGTGTGCATTTACATGTGTGTGTGCGCATGTTCATGTGTTTGTGTGTTTTCTTTTCTCAGGTGGTTGGGTTGGGTGCGTCGGGTAGGACAGCTGCCCGGCTGGCTCTTGCATGCGGCGCAAGCGAGGTCATCGGGGTGGACGCCCGCACAGGCCTCCAAACCCTGCAGGTGAGAGAGGCACGCACGCGCAGTATATTGTAGCAACAAGCCCAACACACACATACACACCACCTCTTACCCAGGACGACCCGTTGTTTCGCGACGCGGATCTGTCGAGGGTGAGGACTGAGTTGGGTGGTGGCTACGCCCAACGCGAGACCCTCCTCTCCGCCTCCCGCCTCGTGCTCTCCCCCGGCGTGCCGCCCTACCAACCGGACGTTGCGGCCGCCGTCGTAAAGGCAAGTGTTGGGGTTAGCGACAACAGTCACACGCATTGCGTGAGACACAACGTGACAAGTGGTCACCACACCATCAGGGTGTGAGGGCGGTGTCGGAGGTGGCCTTCGCGGCGGAGTCGTTGCCGAAAGGTGTGTCCGTTGCTGCCATCACGGGCACCAACGGCAAGTCCACCGTCACCACCTTCACTGGACAGGCACTAAGTAGTGACGACACGTAGCGCACTTTATGCTGGGTTGTACACTCAAGTGTGTCATTCTCTGAGTTGGTCATAGTGTCTCATTCTCTTACAGTTGTTGGAGGCTGCGGGCGTGCCAACATTCACGGGCGGCAACCTCGGAACGCCGCTGTCGGTGGCTGCGTTGGCGTGTTGGAAGAACCCGCACGCGTACCAGGTACAAGAGTTGGAATTGCATTGGTAAGCCAACCATAACTTGATGTTGGTACTCACACAACGTGCTTTGCTCAAACACGCAGGCCGCGGTTGTCGAGATCAGCAGCTACATGATGGACTTCCCGGGAGCCTTCCATCCAAAGGTACGGTGGCTTGTGGTAACATGTTGTGTCACTCACCCAGGAGTATGCAGGTCTATTTCAACCACTCTCACCCACATGTCCACATCCTCCAGGTTGGCATTATCCTCAACCTCACCCCCGACCACATGGAGAGGCACAAGACGATGGAGAACTACGGCGCTGTGAAGACGCGCGTCTTTGCCAACATGGGCTTCAGCGACGTGGCCATCATCCCGCAAGCGGACGCGCTGCTTCGCAGACTAGCCACCGAAAGCAAAAGCCGAGCGCAGCGCGCGTGGATCGGAGGCCTGCCTGGCGTGCAGGCACGTGCGTGCGCGTGCGTGCGTGCGTGTGGGTCGTGCATACGCGTGCGCGTGCTCGTTTGCGCACACATGTACGTATGCGTGCCCTTGAAGTCTCATATTGTCGTGTTGTATAGTTGGACTCGCAGTGTCAAAGGGCCATTGTGTCGGTGCCGGGCGGTGGTCCGGAGGCGCTGCTGGATCTGACGGTGTTGCAGGCGGTGGGGAAGCACAACGCGCTGAACGCGGCGTGCGCGGCCCTGCTGGCCCTGTCGCTGGGGATCCCCGCCGTCACGCCCGAGAACGTGCAGGCCGCCCTACCGCTGCTCGAACCGCCCCCACACCGCATGTCAAAAGGTGCACGCATGTGGGTGGGTGGGTGGGTGTGCGCATGCACGTGATCGCGCTTGTGTGCATGCAAGCATGTTTGTGTACATGCGCATGTGCTTGTGCGTTTGTGCTTGCATACGTGTTTGCGCCTTTGCATGCATGCGCACAATTGTGCATGTGTTGAGAGGAGGAAGTTATCTTGTGCATGCGTGTGTAAACGCTGGCACTTGCGATTCCCTGTGCAGTTGGGGACGATGAGCGAGGTGTGCTTTGGATAGACGACTCCAAGGCCACCAACATTGAGTCGACACTGGTTGGTGTGGAGGGTGTCCCGCGCAAGTCTGTTGTCCTTCTCGGTGGCCAGGCAAAGGTAACAAATAAGCGCTCAGAAGCCCTGAAAGGTGCAAGCAGCTCTGAAAACCAGCGATATACGTTGTGTACTTTGCAGGAGGGTGTTGCAGAGAAAGGACTTGGATTCAACTTGCTAGTGCCCTTGCTGGAACGGCACCGCGCTGTCGTCTCGGTATGCTCCCAATCACACAACATCACACGCATTGTGGGCATGCTTACTTACGGTGTTGTGCAGTTTGGAGAGTCCGGAGACAAGATAGCGGCCGAGCTGGCGGAGTGCGGGCTGAAGTGTCCGCTGCACAGAGCAGAGGGTTTGGCTCAAGCGGTGGAGATGGCACGAAGCTTGGCGCAACCAGGTGAGCTACATGAGCTGTGTGGAGTTGCATGCACACATGCGTATGTCACATCTTCTTGTTGTGCTGCTGGCAGGTGATGCGGTGCTGCTGAGCCCGGCTTGCGCCAGCTTTGACGAGTTTCGGAATTTCATGCATCGGGGTGAAGTCTTCGCGCAGCTGGCTTTGCAACAACAACAGCAACCTGTCAAGGCTGCGCAAGGGCATATATGAGACTTCAAGGATGGATACGCTGTCCGAGTGCTGCTTGATGGCCTTGGACGCAGCGTTGTCAATGAGTCGTTGACAAACGCGCTGTGCCGATATGCGTAGTGTTGCTTGTAATACACATTGCAGTCTCTGACTTGTGTGGTTGGGTATATACTGTTGCAATACAGCTTGCCGCCACGCCAGCGTGTGTTGGGCGTTGGAGACCCATGCATGTTACTATACTTGCAATTGGTCTACCTTGCTACTGTGAGTTGAGTGATCAACATTGCCCATGCACAACCCACATCATGAAGTTTACGTGACCACACATACCCCTCTATTATATCGACGGACAAGCACAGACACAGCCATATGGCCACATATGTCACGATCCCAATCACAACACCATTCAGCGTGCTGACCATCAGCCCAACAGCACGTCTGCTCATATGAGCATGCAAGGTCATCATGACACGACCACACGAAGTTCCACGCATCACTGCATACTTCACACCACCAGGGACATCCATGAATATATTGAGTTGTAGCGTGCTATGTGAGGGATCACGCAGTGACAACCATGTCAGTGCACGAAGGTAAGATTGCATTGCACATACAGTGCAACAGTCACCTACACTACGCTGCGCTAAGCCACGCTCTCAGCCTGTCCACCAGGCTCTGGCTCTGGCTCCATTGGCACTGCATCATCGGGCGCGGGCAACTCCATATGTACCTCACCGAACATGTTGCCTTCTGGCTCTTCTGGTGCACCAGAACCACCTGGATGAGATGCATGAGCTGGTTGCTCTTCCTGAAAAGGCTGTGAGGTTGTTGGCATCTCTGTCGTCATCGCATCCACAGTGAAAGCTTGTGAGGCTCGCAGCAATTGCTGTTGGTCGCCTGTTGCTCCAGCCCTGAGTTCGGCAGCCTCTTTGTCGCTGTGTGCCGAAACCTTGCGCTTGTGCCGTTTGGGCGCTGTGGCGGTGGCGAGAGCAGACTCTTTGCCACTGAACTTGCTCGACACGTGGTGCAGCATCCGCTCAATGTCCTTCAGATAGTGCCGGAACTGGTCCAGAGCCTCTGGTCTGTCCACATGCTGCAGGTTCTTCATAATGTCGGACATGGCCATGGTGATGTTGCTCTCGGCATCACCGACGGGTTGGTAGTGCTGGGCCATGGCACCATCTGCATAACATGCCGTCACTGTCATTGCGCATGTAGTACACACACGGTTTCCTAGCGTGCACCCTACCCGTAAGAGTACCATGGGCGAGGGTGGCATTGCCTTCTGCGTGCTCAGTGATACCGAGCTCCATGG
Source organism: Chlorokybus atmophyticus (assembly GCA_009103225.1). Lineage (NCBI taxonomy): Eukaryota > Viridiplantae > Streptophyta > Chlorokybophyceae > Chlorokybales > Chlorokybaceae > Chlorokybus > Chlorokybus atmophyticus. The sequence continues at coordinate 641,532 of RHPI01003642.1, forward strand.
AGCTCGTCTCTTGCTGGTGCCGCTGGTCTTCAGCAGTCAAACCAACTTCATGATTGCCATTGTATGAGACGTGTCCACCTGCACAGGAGAAGAAGTAAGCCACACAGGAAACATGGCAGTCGTCTGTGTTCTGTGTTCACTCATATCATCCTAAACTGCTTCCTACCCGCAGAGGCTTCACCCGATGGCTCGATGATAGTAAGGGAAGGATGAGCAGCATGGTTGGAATGCGGGCGATTGATCTGGATGACCACGATGTCAGGCTCGGCTCGGTAGCGTGTGATGCTCATGCGAAAGGTGCAGCCGCAATTGAGGGGGTCGTTTGGCTTTTTCGGGTTGCCTCGACTGCATGCGTACGTTGTCTTCTCGAGTATGTTGGGCCCCCGCTTGCCCGGATCCCTCAAGGAGGCATTCTTCAGTGGTGACGGCATGGCCATATTCAAGCCGCCATCTCTGCTTTCACCGCCTCCTGCGCCTTCTTGCTGATGGGTGTTACCAGCTGCAGCTTCATCTGCAGCAGCATCTTGCTCTTGTTGGGCACCACTTGCTGACACCTCGAGAGTCTTGTTCTTGGCTGCTCGCCGCGTGGATCCCGTATTGACCTTCACGGTCATCACCAAGTCCATGCTGTTCTCCAGCTGGTATTGCAGCAGCCAGTCCCTCATCTGCTGCACCGGAAGCCTCATCTCCGGCAACAGCTCTGCAACGCAGGCATGCTTATGGGATATGTATCAATCAATCAATCAAGCCCAAACACTCTGGGTACTGACCTGCTGCCTGAGGGTCTTCGCAATGCAAGTCAGCTGTTCTCACACCTCTGCTCAGCTCAGCACTCCCGTCAAACTGAACGGTGCAGCGCTTGCTCGTGAACGATGTGATATTCCCCGTGCGCCCGTAATTTACGCCGTATACACACCGCACTCGCTGTCCGGCTCCAGTGGGAGGCTCGCGAACTCCTGCATGCCAAGTGAACTGCATAAACACACCAGCACAGACTTTTACACTTGGTGCTTGGCATTCACCTTCAAACAAGGGGTGGAGATTCTGTCGGCTGACCCATTTCGTGCTCGAGCCTGTAGCCCCTGCCTCTTGGCCTGGCACGGGGTCCCAGACGATACGATACCGCAACCCTTTCTCATCCGCGTCGATGATGGTACCCGTGCGGTAGTTGTGCGTGTGGTTTACTCGCGAGTGCAGCGGCAGCCGCAACGCTTCCGGATCAGTGCTTGCATCTGATGAGCAGATAAACAGACACCAAATACATCACGTACAACAAGGGGCGTATGCGTATGTGTATAGGTGCATACATATCCACAACAGCATGGCTACCATGTGAAGCTATCAATCAACCTGGCAGAGCTAACAGCTTCTTCCGTCGCTTTGTTGGCTGTTTCCACAACGCCTCCTGAAGAGGTGCAGAGTACTCGTCTTCCACGCCTTGATCGGTGGTGGTGGCAGCCAAGTCCTCGCAGTGCAGGAGCGCCGTGCTGATCAGACTGCTGCTCCCGTCCTCGAACCACTTGATCAAACACTCCGCCTCCCTGAATTCGACCACTCGAGCCCGCTTGCCACACGTCTTGCCATGCACGCATATGACCACCTGGTCGGCTTCTGTAGGCAGCACCTGCAAACCTGTTTCCGCGCGTATACGAAAATGCCAAACCTAAGTGTTAACCATACGCTGGCAGTGTGTGAAACAACTCTTCAGAAGCATTACCTCTGTAAAGTGGCTGCAAGTACTTGCTGAGGATCCACCTCGGTCCATGCCGCCGCTCACGCTCGCTGGCATCATCCCACACAACCAAGCAGCGGCTGGCATCCTACCCAACATAGTGAGAATAGCTGAACACAAAGATGCGTAGCAACAGTTGTGTGCAGATGGTGCGACTGACTGCAATGTGACACGAAAGCACCAACCTGGTCCACAGCGACAACCGTGCCGGTGCGGCAGGAATTTTGCCTGTGCACGACGTGCGTGTTGACGCACAGTTGCTGCTCTTGGTACGAAGCCGGCTCTTCATCTGATCAACATACGTCCATAAACCACTGCAAGTGTGATATGGCATTGCGCGATCCCACTGCCAATGCTGCACAACCTGACTTGCAGATGGCGTACTGCATGCATGCGCCAGAAGGTTCTTGCTGAAGACAACATGATGGGACTTACCAGCCATCAGTGCTGTGTGAAGAAGATCAGCAGCAAGTCATGCTTTGTAGCGGTTGCCAAGAAGGTTTGCCTGCCATCTGGCACACGAGCTTTATGTACTAGCACTTGATGTCTCTGAAGTGTGCTCTCTTAGCCCCTACTTGGACGACACAACTGAGTCTCACACTGTCCAGCCGCACGCATGCATGCCAACTCACCGGAATCAACACAGCGACCGGAGCGTCGTTAAGCTCCAAGCCACTATCGTGGTTGTGGTTACGGCAAAGGTCGTCATCAACAGCTGATTTCCAGTACAACCATGCACGCCTCAGCATCATCCATCACAATGACTCCCTCGTGGACCCTGCCGCCGCTTCAGGCGCAAGCAGGGAGAGCACACAGCAGCAGATGGATTGAAATTAAGGGTTTGACTATGGCGGAGAGGAGGACAAGGACAAAGCATGCGGTCGGCCCCGAACCGGATGCCAGCCTCTTCTTCACTTGCTCGTCCCGTGGCGTCCCGAACCGGATCCGACAGTTACGCGGTGTAACGCTTCGTTACCAACGCAACACCTGCTGACACTGCTTGGCAAGCAGCGTCACCAATGGATGTGATTCACCGTCAATCATTCACGTCCAAGGCGATTGATTCACTGATCCACTGAAGCCCTGCTGCTGCAGTCATTACAGTGAGCACTGACAATTCTGGGCGGGAGTGCGATGGTGTCCGCGATGGCGGCGGCGGCGGTGGTGGCGGCGCCGCTGCTGCTGGCGCAGCTGGTGTCCCGCAAGCGGCCTGCGGGACGAGCAGCAGGTAGAGTGTCCCCTCCGCCAGGATCTCGGAGCCTTAACTACAGCACCAATTCGCGAGGGGAAGTGCCTGGTAAGCACAAAGGCTGTGCAATGCATGCACAGAGGGAGTCTCAGTGAGCTGGAATTATCAACTGACTTGTGCGTAATTTGGGCAGCTGGCGAGGCTGGGAGGCCTTTCGGGCCTGGCGGCCTGGCGGCAGCTGCGGGCCGTGGAGATAGTGGCAACAATGTGTATGTGGTGCGGGTGCTGACAGCAGAAGATTTCAACGAGATCACCGAGCAGCAAGAGCCGGACCTTCCATTCAAGCATGGGGCCTACTTGAAGAGGTGAGAGAAGCAACGCTCAACAAAGTGCAGGCTCGCAGTCTGTAACATAACACTTGTGCCATGCATGCACGCATGTTAGCACTTGTAACCAAGCATCCTATACACATGCGCATTGTTCTACACGTGTGGACATAGGTGCGAACACGTACAGGTTTGCACCCAAGCTCAGTAGTCAGTAAATAGGTTATGCGTATTCCATAAGCCTTCCCTAGAACGTTGTTATAGCTCCGCAATGATATGCACCCAAAGTTGTGCAGCAACATGAGTACATAAAAAAGCCAATGACTGCAGCTGCTTGCATTGCGATGCAGCCTCTACGATGAAGGGAAGCTCAAGTTGGCTGGGCCGTTCAATCCCATTACAAGAGATGGTGGCATCTGGGTGCTCAGTGTGCCCACCATGGACGACGCCCTGGAGTGTTTGCACAACGCACCCTTCTACAAGACCGGTCAGGACCCTTGCCCTGCCCTGATATCACATGTCATGATGTTGTCGGCACAGCTCACAAGTGGCAATCCTGCAGCTCATTGACCTTTTCGTTTCGTTTTCGTCGCAGGTTTGATACGCGACACGCAAGTTTACGAGTGGAACCTCATGTTTGGTGATGAAGAAGCGTTGCACTACCTGACAGGATCAAAGAAATTGAGCTCCGCATGAGCCAGTCGGTCAGGATACGGCGCCATTTGCACAGTTAAAACCAGGCCGACAGCCAATCCATTTTGCATTAAGGATTGGACACCAAAACTGTATGAACATCAAATATACTGTACATACGACATCAATTGTTGCAACTGCTGAGTATGTGCCTCGCTGTCCAGTTAACACAGCGCGTGCCTGCTGTGTGCAAGCTCGACCTGTGCCCACGTGCCAAGGTAGTGTGCGCTCTGACCATAGCTGCCACGGTTAGCATCAGCCACTGCATGCCTCTAAGTTTCGTCCAGCTCTTTATCATCCCCGTCACTTTCATCATCAGGTTCGCCTTCATCACTACCGTCCTCTTCGTCTTCAGAGCCTTCAATTGCCTGCAGGTGCTTCTGTCTGTTACTACACTGCAGCAGCGAGTCTCTCTGAGCCGCAGATCGATCATGAAATCGCATAAGGCCAAACCTCAACACCGTCGGAGTCTTCATCTGTGTGGTCAGAGCCTTCAGGTTGTTCTTCACCATACTCAATGGCCTGCCAGACAAAGATTTAGTCGCCTGGCAGCCTACACAACTGACATCCGTCCAATACATGCAACCGCACCGCATTGTAGTACTTCAATGGATCCTGCCATAGGTCGTCCTTGATGATATCAGCAATCTGCATAGCCCACCGTAGCTTAAAGTCGGTTACGGCAATCAATTTAGCCATCTGACTTGGGGGGTGCTCACCTCGTCCTCGTCACCTTTCCTGAGTCCCCTTGTGAACCATGAGAAAAAGCTGCGGTACATGATAAGCTGAGGTTAGTACAGGCAAGCTAAGCTTAGTATAAGCGCCGAAACCGAAAATACCCATACCTGAGTTGACTGTAAGCGCGCTTGTTGCCTTTGAAGTCATCAGGTGGCTTTGTGATGTCCTGCAGACAGGGCCCAACGTATTTGCTGAGCAATATGTCATGGCAGCAGCCACCAAAACACCATAATGCAGTAGCAACCTTGCCAGGTCTCCACTGTGGTTTTGTGCCCACTGTCTCTGGCTCGCCACTGTCACTGTACCTAACTTCCTTGAAAAGCTCGCGGTCTTCAAAGTATGGATTGTCTTCTCTAAATTTCTGCCAACAGCAAGCCAGCTCGCTCACAATAATACCCAGTATGGCTCGAAGGGCACTCAGCGTACCATTGTTATCTTGTAGCCAGAGCTCATGTCAGGCGACTCGTCCACAATCAGCTCTTCTAAGTATGAGAGAATCTGCATGGACGATGGGTTGTTGTATTTAACAATCGCAAATGAAAGCCCCACCTCAATAGTGGAAAGCCCATGTACCTGGTGGTCTTCATCAAGTAGAAGGTCGCCGAGAACAGGATGGCAGGCAAACTGCAGGAAACATGCTGCATTACAAGAGGCATATCATGCGCCGCACACTTCTCCCCGACACCATGCCAGTGCAAGGATGTATACCGCGGTCAGCCAGAACTCGGGAATATTCCTGATGATCTCATTGCGCTTTTGGTACAACGGCTTCTTCACCGCATTCCACTTCATCTCCACTGCCAGCACCTCGTCGCTTGACTTGTCGTTGATCTGCCATTCAGCATGTATCATGACATACACTAGCTACCCCCATTGTGAAAAAAGGTGCTGATTCCCATGATCACAGAAGCTTCACACAAGCATGCCCCATGTCAGTGAACAACTGGCGCTTTGCAGTGCTGCAAAGTAGCTGTACACTGCTGCTTGTACCCGTGTGCATTGTCTTCAGCTAAAGACGATGAACACGGGTGCAGCTAGGTGCTGGCACGTTTCTACATTGCAAGCCATACTCAATAGTAGAGTGACCTGACAGACGGGCAGCTCAATCGCGCAACGCTGGCTTGCCGACAGTCGAGCTAGGTACTGAGACGACACATGCCGTTCCGGCTGTGGATGCTGCCTTTCAGCTGAAGCAAGCAATCATGCAACACGCAGCATGCCCCACTTGCGTCAGCGTTATGCACTGAGGTCTCAACAACCCAGATGAAATGAGGTGCATTGTTATTGACAACGTTGAATAGCATTGTACGTCATGCATTCGGCTACTGTGCCAGTACAATAACTGAGCCAAAGCGGAGCATAACGCACCTGCTCCAATTCCTCTTGGGTCTCAGACAGCATGCCGAGATTAGCTTCATCAAGTGCAGCTTGCTTCTCCAGAACGTCCTGCTGCTGCTTGCCACTCTTAACAGCTGTTGCCGCACCTCCCCCCGCAGCTGCCGGTTCGCCCCCACCCTTCCTGGCCCTCTTAGCCTCTCCCATGACCTCCTTGATTGCAGCTCTTCCACAGCTAGAGGTGCACCCTCGTCACCTCACCTAGCCAACCACCCATCTAGCACAAAAGCTGCTCAGCATCCAACCAACGCCGCCGCCAACGCCGCTCTGCTCAAACACAGCTCTGCTCACCATCAATGCCCCAGCAGGTTGAATAGGGTTTGTCTGTGCGTGAGCCAATAGCGGCTGTACAAAGCGGCGGAGGCGGCGGTGGTGGGTGGTAGGGGTGCTGGTGGTGGTGGCATGCAGATCCAGTGGAAGAAAGGCGCAGTCAACGGGCAAACAGCCAAGCGTCAGCGCCTGCGCCCTTCTCCTTTGGCGGAACAGAGCGAGGAGGTGGACGCTGCCGCTGACAGCACGCAGCTGGGTAGGCGTTGGCAGGCGTGTGTCCGCGGTTAGGCTCTCCGTTGTTATGCCTCTGTTCATGTGTCTTCATGTATTTCGTAGCTAAGTATTACGTGAGTATTACGGCGTGTGTGTGTGCCGTAGAGCAGCAGGACGCGCTGAACACACCCATGTACGTATGTATGTAGAGTGTTGTACTACTGCACTACCTATCTACGTTGTTGCTAGCAAAGCCACAAAACCTGCTGTTGTGCTACTGTTCCGGTCATTGTAATACAGGTAATGCAGCGTACGCATCCCACTGAACAGCTCAGCACTGGCTGCTTCAATAACCTCATCTGCAACTGTGTCCGTTGCATGTAGGTTAGGGGCTGTGCGCGTGTGCTCTGAGCTATGAAAGCCCTTGGCAGTGCTGACAGTGAGGCTGACTTGCGCATGGTGTGCGTGTCCTGGTTGCAGTGGCACGAGAGCACTCTGCTGCTGACGAGGTTGATTCTGCCTCTGCATTGGAAGCGTCTCGGCGGCAGCAAGAAGCTGGCAACGCCCTCGCAGAGGTCAGTGGCTACTTGTTGGGGACTCAGAGCAACGTTTAGGTTGCTGATATGCCCTTGTCATAGCAGCGTGTGTATAGTGCGCGCACATGTCTCTGCAGTCATGCACAGCACTTACCCGGCTTGCTTGGCCAGGCTGGTAGATGGGAAGAATCGTTGCGCGCCTGGAACAAGGCGGTGGCATTAACACCAAACCGCGCAGCGTTGCACGAGGCACGCGCTCAAGTCCTGCTGGAGACTGGGGACACGTGGAGTGCGCTTCAGGCCGCAACACGTATGCTGTTTATGTTGTTGCGAGGGCGATGGCAAACCCCTCCTCCATCCCAGTACTTGAAATCGGTTGCGGCCACGGAGTGACACAGTGTTTGTTGTGCCGCAGGTGCCACTGAGTTGGAACCAGAGTGGGCTGATGTAAGTGTGTACTCTAACAACATGCCTGCAATGTGTCACTGGACTCAGCACCTTTGTAACCGTATGCAAACCTCCCTCACTGCGTCCCCTGCAGGCACTGGTCACTTTAGGACGAACGCGGCTCCACCTTGGAGAGCCGGCCTTGGCACTGGAGAGCTTTGAGCAGGCGCTCAGGCTTGAGGTAAGGCTCGCGGCTGCCTGGCCAGTCCAGGATTAAGCCATGCACTAGTATTGATAGTGCGGCCACTTATCTTTTGGGTGGTTTTCTGTACAGCCCACCAATGCGGCAGCCAGAGAGGAGCTTGACGACGTGCGGGTGCTGGTGTTAAAGCAGCGCGCAAAAGCGCAGGCCGCAGCTTCAGCCGCAGCTGAAGAACACGAAGGTGACTACACTATGGCATCTGCTGCAGGAAAGGTTGCTGCAGGTATAGTGTACGCTCAGCGCGTACCAGTAGTAGATCGCTCTCAGGCTGACAGCCACAGAGCACTGTAATCTATATTGTAACTTGTATAATATCAAACTGTACATATGCTCTACAATTGCACGTGTCACCACTTGACATACAGAAACTCTTCATCCGCGATCTGGTGTGCATGGCTTGTACTTGGCATGTAATGAGTTTCTGTGTTCAATATTGTTGTTTCAATCCCGCACAAAGCCAATGTCGCAGGCATTGGGTTGAATGGTGGGGCCAGGAATATCAGTAGAAACAGCACATCACAGGCATATCTGCTGCCTGATCGCGGAACGGGTTCGCAGCAATTGACAGAACCGAGCATGCTTGAAACTGCCTGCATTTTGGTTCAACAATTGACTATCGTGCGCATGCAAAGACACACAGTTGTGACAGTTGCATGTAAAGGGAGTGAAATCCATGAAGTAGCTCTGCTTGCCACTGATGAAGTGCCACCGCCAACACATCGCGAGCTTTCATTTGGTAACCAAGTGCGTATGGATGAGGATTGTGCTCCTACAGTTGCCAGTGGCAACGTGGCACAAGGCTAACTTTTACACCAAATCAAACCAAACAGGATCTTTGCAACGCATTATTTCTGTACAAACGGCAGAGTGTGCTGCCATTATGACGTCCTTGCCTTGCGGCTGTTGATCCATGCAACTATGCTATCCACATTGCGATCAAGGTCCTCGACAGTGTTACTAGGACAGGCCTGGATAATCTCCTCTTTGTAACTCTCACGAGCCTCCTCCAACAACACTTGCATAATTTCGCATTCAACATTCTCTTGCACCTTTGCGTCCGGGTATCCCCTGTGAAGGGTGCAGCTAAGCGACTAGATGGCGTGCATGAATCAAGCATGATGCCGCGCAACTTCTGTGTGCTGGCTACGAGGTTCCAAAAGCAGGATCAAAGTCTGTAGTAAACAAAGTGTGTCTCTCACCTTTTCTCCAACCTGTCGTACAGCACGGTGTTGTCTGTTTGCAAGACAACAACCAGATCAAACCACCGTTGCGGAAAGAAGTCGCAGCTGTGGTAATCAACCACATTCCCGCCCGCACTCATCTGATCTTCCATAGCATCACAGATCTGCGCAACCGACGTTATCAGAAGCAGCAGCTTTGCTGCAGACAAACTGCAGCACTTGGCATGCGGAGTGAATGTTGCACAACTCAAGCACACAGCAAAAGCCGAGTGTGTCTCAAGACGGAGAGATTCGTGCTGCACACGCCTTGATACTGCTGCTATAGACACTTGGCCTGCAACTGCGGGATATCTTTGATGACAAGGACGTAGTAGGCAAATAAGCGCAGGTATTTACACTGGAGAATATCATTGAACTTGTCTGGAGACTGTAACGATGATGGATAAGGGCCATGCATGCAACTTCAAAGTCTGTAGTGGTGCACTTCTTGCCCATGCAAACCGTTTGCCACAAGGGCCTGACCGGCAATGCGCATGCATAAGCAGTGTGTCTATGCGCTCACCAACGTGAAACCTGCACGCAACACGAAGCACAAACGGTGGACATCACTACAGCAGTATCGAACTGTTTGGGCTTCTTGTGCCGTGCTCTACCTTGTCCTCGTCAATGATGTAAGCCTCGTGCTCCTCATCGTAACCGTCATGCAGGCTCTTCTCCTTGACAAGATCCCCAACGTTGACGTGCCTCAGGTCTGTAGCCGCCGCGACTCGTGCCGCCAGCGACGTCTTACCTGTGCCCGGTGTACCCGTCACCAGCACGTTGGGCGTACCCCGCCTACCATCTCCAACCACCTCTATTCCCATCGCGATAACCACGACACCACCGCCGCCGCCGCCGCCGCCCAGGCCAGGCCAGACCAGGCCAGCCCAACTTCTTGAACTTCTACTTGAAAACCAGATACTGACCTGTTCCGGGTTGGCGGATCCGGTTCAGTAACGGCCTCGGCATTAGGCCAGGCCAAACCAGGCCAGGCCAGTAGTGGCCGGGCTGCTTGGGACAGGCAGGATAGCGGCGTCGTGAGAGACAGCGTTGGAAGCCTGATGTGGGAAACGCTATGGCTGAAGCACATGGATTGGCTGGATGCTGAGGAAGGTTGTATTTACAAGCTGATCTGTTGAAGTGTTACGCGTGGCCTGTGCGCTCTAGGCGGCGAGGGCAGCAGCAGCTATGGGAAGGCCATCGAGGCTTTTACTGTGCGAGTGAAGGCGCTAGGCGCAGATCTGGTCTTCAGTCAGCGAGGCCGGCGCCAGCATGTTTAGCCGCGAAGGCGGCAACATCTACGGTGTCAAGTACCAGGTGCATTGCAGATTCCAATTTGTGCGTTTGCTTGGCATGCCCACTATGTTCACCACATCGTTCTGGTTGCTGCTCATTATCTCAAGTTTACTTCACTTACTGGACAGGCGAGGTGTCTTGCTGCTCAGCATGCAGAGAAGCGGCTCTGCCGGTTTCTGCTGGGCACACTGAGCTTGCGTGAAGAGAACGAGGTCAGTGAAGGGAAAGCACCTCTTGATTGGTTTGGCTTAAGTGACATGATGACTCCAGCAATGCCGCATACCAGTGTCCCATGCCAATGTGGACATTGCAAAATCAAACACGGAAGAAAAGATTATGGTTGCGCAGGTGCATTTGATTGAGGCACGGCAGGATCGCGGTGGCGGTGAGGTGGGTTGCGTGGGTGTGTACCGGCATCCGCGAGGGGAGGTGTGGCATCTCTCACCGTCCCCGCACGATGCAGACGCTTTGGCCACAGCATACAGCAACGGTCAGACGTGCTGCGTTGCATTCCATGCATGCTCTCACTGTCCTTAGCATCGTTGTTGGCATGGTATTGTTGTGGTTCATTGTGGTTTCATGCACAGCTGGCGTGTATAGTGCAACAGTGTGGCGCTTGCCTTCAAGCACTTCCAGTGACCAGTTGCAGGAGTTGGCGTCGCTAACCGGCCATACTGGCCGCATCCGCACGTGCGTGCCTTTGTGCATGCCTGCCTATGTTTTGTGTGCATGTCCCGACTCAGCATAGCGAAGCAGCACAAGCTGATGTTGTCACACTGACATGATGCTTGCATCTTGCAGAGTGCTGTGGAACCTGCATGACCGCGCCAACTTGCTCAGCACCGACAACACTGGCATCAAGCTTTGGGCGTTGGACACTGCACGCAAGAGCGCAGCAGTAAGTACCCTGTTTACTCTCAGTTGATGAGCATGTCTCAATCTGGTCTCAACCTGATCTCATTGCAAGCCTGTCAGGTGACGTCCAGCTCGCCCGAACAGCAGAAGAGCGACCGTCCTATCTATGCCGCTGCATGGGACCCGTTTGGGCCGCAGGTGGCAGCTGCTCGCAATGGAAGCGTCACGGTGTGGGACTTGAAAACAATGACAAAGGCATCGTCTATTGACCATGCACACTCGGGCATGTCTGTGAGGGATGTCAACTTCAACGCGAGAAGGCAACATCTTTTGGTGCGCGGTACCGGTGATATTTTGGCACTTATCTCACGGTTTGTTTCTTGTTTGCTTGGTTTGAATGCTTGGTGTTTGCATGTGCAGCTTACATCTGGCGATGACTGCAAAATCAAAGTTTGGGACCTTCGACATACCTCCGCACCACTCTCGGAGCTGCTTGCACATGCGCATTGGGTGTGCAGAGCGCTGTTCAATCCTGTCCATGACCAGCTGGTGTTGGTACGGGCCAGCCTTGGCATGCCTTATTGTTTCACAATCACCTGGGGTGTTAATGCTGCGCAGTGTGCACGTGCACTTGCAAGTGTCATCATCTTTGGTTGTGCAGAGCTCCAGCACGGATAGCTCAGTGAAGCTTCACGTGGTATCGTCGATGATAGCAGCTTCATCGGCCGCACACGTGGCGAGTCCTGCTACATCCCCAATGTCATCACCTGTGTCAAGGTGAGTGCAAGTTTCCGGTTGTTTGCAGCATGTCGTGTTGGTGGTATTTATTAAGGGGCTCTGGAATGCAGCCCGCGTGCTGGACGCAAGCCACAGGATAGACTGGCGCACACATACGACGAGCATGAAGAGAGTGTTTATGGCCTGGCGTGGAGTTCGGCTGATCCATTCATGTTTGCCTCAATGTCGTATGATGGCCGTGTTGTGGTCAGCACTGTACCCAACAACGAGAAACACAAGATTGTGTTGTGATTGGCTTGCATTACTCAATTAGCTCTGAACATGTGCTGCTCACTCATGCTTCCATTGTGCTCCATGTACGCGTGTGGCAGAGGACACACTCTTTGCATGGCGCATGATCGACATGAGCATTATATGCAGCAAACTGTAGCCCACTTACAGCAGTTGATTGACTGTGGGGAGGGTATGCAAGTCCTCCCTCAGCACGCGCTGCAAGGCGTTGAGAATGCACAATTTGGGCCTGCCCCATGTGTGTAATTTCAGCTGGCCCTGGGAGTGCGGTATACAGTAAACAAGAGTTGCGTAAAGCAAACTCCAAAGTAGGTAGCATTGCAATATGTGCGCATGTGTACATGCTCATTTCAATCAAGTAGTTGTCACACATGCACGCCTTCAGGTGAGTTTGTTGCAAGAAGTTGCAATGCTCATGGTGGCAGCACAAGGTAGGGATACACTGGAAGGGTAAACAAGTGTCTGTGCAGCAGCTGCATTACCTTGGCAAAGCACACAGCACAGACCTATATCTAGAGTTTGTGAACTACAGCCTTCACAACATACACAAAGACATTGATGCCAGAAGGCAAGGCATCCCACAGCAGGAATGCGTCTTGTTCTGCAGCACAAATGGATTGTATCAAGACCTTGAGCCAGATCCTTACTTGTCTCGTCGCGAGCCGCGATCCCGTCGATCACGGTCGCGGTCGCCATCGCGGCGTCGGTCGCTGTCCCGGCGGCTGTGATCTCTGTCCCCGTCTCGGCGTTGGTGCTCACCGTGACGCGACCTGTCGCGTCGTGGGGGCGTGCGGTCCCTTCGACTGCGACTGCGTTCTGGACTCCTGCTTCGTGGTCTTTTCCTGCATGCAGAGCACAGCTGAGCATTTGCTTCTCTCAGCGCAGCTCCTCTTAAGCTGCGCTGAAGACAAACTGCCATGATACTGGGTTATGAAGCAACATGTTGGCACTGGCAGAATACCCGTTTTTCGCAAATCAAGGGCATAATAGTGCGTGAACATGGCTATGTACCATGATCTTAACGAGACATAACGGTGGTGTTGCGCATAGTGACTTGTGACATTGACCGCAAGCTGACCTGATAGGGCTGAGGCTTCGCGGGCGCCTGCGCTCCTTCTCACCACGACCAGGAGCTTTCGTTCCTCGGTCCTTCATCTCGTCCGCGGCTCCACTCACACCACCTGCCAGGCGTTTGTTCAGTTCCGCCAGACGCTCTTTGGATTTCTGCGCGGCGGTCTGCTGGCCCATGGCGGCGCGCGCGACTTGTATCTGCGCGAGGGCCGCCATGGCCGTCATCTGCGTCTGCGCCAGCTGCTGCAGCTGCATCTGCTGCCAGAGCTGGAGGTTCACGGCCGGGGCGGTGGTGGAGGTCCCTGTCATTGATGATGGGAATGACAGCAGCGGCATGGACATGGGCGCCATGGGCGGTTTCGCCAGCTCGACCTTAAGCGCGCGGTCGCCGACGACCATGCCGTTGAGGCTGAGGGCGCTTATGGCCTCCTCGGGCTTGGAGTACACCACCAGCGCCATGTCATTGTTGTCCCCTGTGATCCGGCAATCGGTTACTGCGCCCGTGAAGCTGAACAACTGCCTGAGCTGATCAAGTTTCACAAGCGGGGATAAGTTGCGTACATGCAACGTCCTCGTTAGCTCCTCATCTGAGACACCAGAACTACCCATTGAGCCGGGAACACCTGCATTGCCGTCACAGGTCAACACCGTCTGTATAATTTACCACATGAAACATTGCCAGAAAAGCATACAACACAACCAAAAGCAAGAATGAAAACAGACAATGCTGCGACTTTAGCAGAGTCCACACCTGGTGCAGCGCCTGCCGAGCCCGGGGCGCCAAAGAATACAGGGAAAGGGCTACCAGCAATGTGCTCTCCATTGAAAAGAATCTGGACCATGAAGTTCCCGCGCTTGGAAACTGAGTAACTGAAACTGTAAGTGCCGTTCTTGTTATCCTTTACTGTAGCAACCACCTCTTCCGGTCCTACAACCTGCACCGGTTGCGAGCAATCAGACGAGACAGCACTGGTAGACTTGACAAGTTCCTGTGCTACAACCCAACAACAAAAGCAAACCCCACATGTTATCAACGACAGAAGACGGAATGATGAAAAGGTAAACGTATATTGCACTGTTTGAATGCATGTGCACGGGTGGCACAAATAAGTGAACGCAACCAATTTTCAGCAGGTACCTTTGCAACTACAGTGGCACCGCCTGAGATGACCTTCCTTCCATCCGCATCTCGCGCTTGCACCGCGCCACTAACAATGTCCGTGGCGCCGCCTCCGGTGACACCGGGTCCGGCAGCTGTGCACTTGGCAGCCACCGGGGGTCCTGGAGGCTTCCTTGCCAAGCGATCTTCCTCGTCATCGCTGCTGTTCAGCAGCTCAGACTCCTCTTCACTCGACTCCGCCTTGACCTGATGCGCCCATAATCACCATACCAACAAGCTTGCAAACAGTCATACTGCACTGTGGTCAAGCGTTTTTTGAACACGCTTTGTTATTCTGAAAGTGAACGCATACTCGGAGGGAGTTTACAACGCTTGTGCGTGCATTGCAGACTAGAATCAAATTGACTTACATCTGCGAATGTTTTTTCGAAAGCCTCTCGCGCTGCAGCCGCCTTGGCCTCCTCTTGGTTTGTGCCGACAGTGGTCATTAACGCAGGCTGTCGCGTTGGCTCTATGCAGCTAGCAGGATGTGGAGGTCAGTACTCAGGTACGGAGATAGATCACAGCTGGCAGACTATGCACAGCAATGACCTACGCAAACCCTAAACCACTGCCTTCACCACACTCAGATCCATCGTCCATGACCATAACAACACTTTCAATCCAACTGAGCCGAGCCACTCAACAGGCCGGCAACTTTCTTACAGTTCTCACAGTGCAAGGCAGAACTACCCCAAACATACGGACAATGAACGTCACAAGCTTGAACGATGACTAGCGAAGAGCAAGCTGGGGCAGGTTGACTGTCATTGATATGTGGGAGCTGGTCCTTGTCAGACAAATCCGCAGCCTGACTGAGGAAGGTCCTTACCGGTGGCAATGCCAGTGCAATCCGCCTCCCGCCACAGCCCGCCGCGCCACCAACGACGATGACGACGGCAACTCCACCGCCTCCTCCTTGCGCAAAAATACCACGCAAAAATACCTGCGCTAGGCACTGTCAACCTATAGCTGTTGGATCCTAGATAAAATGGCTCAACAAGCGCAAAATAAACCCCATGCAACACAATATCTTGCCAGTCTCCATGGCAACCTTTGGCAACTAAGTACCCATAACCAAGTGTTATTGATGAGCACATTATCGTATAATGACGTTTACAGTGTACCGGTAACAGGTAAGTAATGTGATTAGGTAGATAATCTTGAAACCCTTATGTTACCTACAATGCTGGCAACCGACATTGTAGGTAACATTTAATTTATTTATATATTTTGCAACAGAAACTCACTATTGATTAGATCATTCTTATATAATTGGCAACTATTGATTGCAAATTTCCCAAAAAACAAATTGTATCATGTTCAAGTATTGTATTGGTAGGTCGTTTTTCCCAAAAAACAAATCGTATCATGTTCAAATATCATGTTGGTAGGTCATTGACTAGTCAAACCTATTATATAGTGTTTGCTTATACACATTAATTTTATACAAAACGCATCACGCATTTCAACTTTGCACAAAATTGTCTTTAACGCACAATAGCAACCAACCTAATCTGATTTGTGGCATCAAAATAAATATTTTTATCTAGGCAGGGTACGTTGAGTCTCTAGAGTAAGCCGCCACTTGAGGTGGCATGTATGTATTCAGACGCGAACGAAAATTAGCAAGTTCGTGCTTACGGCCATCGTTGCAGGCATGGTCAAGGACGTTGGCATGCAAGACACAATGGAAGAAAAGCACGAGATTAAAGACACCTTGTTATACATTGTGTCAGAACTTGCATCCTCTCTCATTTCGTATGCATGTCATGGGTTTGTACAGTACATACATTGACAAGCATATCGGGACCTGTGTTAGTAGCTTGCAACATTAATGAGTGCACACAATATACCTTCCCTCGGCGTTCTGTCGTACACACGCGCACAAACGTGCTTGCGCGCACACGCATGCACACACAGCGGTTTGCAAATCTCAAGTGGCAATAGTGAAGGTAGGTAGTTAGGTAGCTAGCTGCTGTGACTGCTAAAGCCCGGTAGTTATGATCTGAACCTTGTGAATGCTTTGTGCTATGCATGTGTCGTGCATGGCAAAACCCAGCATCGCATTGCTTTATACACACAAACAGCATGCACGGCGTATTCACAAACTCACTGGCGTTAAACGTCTGTGTGGTTGCCAATAGCGCCCGTAGCGAGGCACTGAGGGAGCGCTGGTGGAGCGCTGGTCCAACACTGCGGTGCCCCCTCCCCTGACAGGTATCTCCTACTGCTCCTGCCGCTACTCCCATGTCGCTGCTGTTGCATGTCGGTGCATTTGCCCCTTAGCCATGGCCCCTAGTGATATGCGTGGGGAGGTGGGGGCGGAAGGGTGGGGATTGTTTGTACTTGCTTGCTTGTTTGTATGTTGTGTTGTGCTGTTGCTGCTTAGCATGCGCACAGATATATGCACGCATCATGTGTGCATGCGTGCGTGCATATATGATAGCAACACACACGGCGAGACACAGACACATTTGCACAAATAGTCACGTGCGTACACACAATGTGTGTGACGCACTGGTGCATGCTACATTTGTGTATCAACTATCTACACACAATTCTGCGCATGTGTACATGCACGCACTCGTTACCGCAGCGACGCGGGTAAGGGGCCCAGGCAATACGCAGTGACTCCATATACATGTTCATGGGTATATCTGTGCACTTGGTAAACAGCAATAGCAAGGATACAATTGCAACAACAACAACAACAACAACAATAACAACAACAACAACCCTCCTACCCTTACACTACTACCCAAGGGCCACAGCAATGGGGTAAACGAGCAAAACAAATAACCATGCGACCATGTGCAGCAGCAGCGGGAGGGGTGGCAGTGGTTGATGATGATACCTGCAGGGGAGGGAGCACCCACTTGTTAGTCCTGCGCCCCACCGTGGCCCCTAGCAACCACAACCACAACCACAGTGACGTTGAATCCTACGGCGCCAGTGTTAGAATTAGTACGGCAGTTCCGAGTTCTTGACTGCCGCGTGAGCAGCTCCAGCGTCGGTCAGTCAGTGTGTTGACGAACATACACATAGAAGGGGTGTTAAATAAACACCCTGACATTAGTACATTTGCATAGCATGGCACATAGGGTAAGACCGAAATTGAGGCATAAGCAAGCAAGTACAAGCACATGCACAAGCAGGCAGCACACGCCAACAAGTAATAACCACAACGCACAACTTAACTACGGGGCTGAGGCTATGTGCAATGTTGGCAGGCAGGCAGGCTGCAGGTTGCCGCTCAAGTACACTTGAGCAGCGGGAGCACACAGGAGCACACGACCACAGTGCATCGCACAGCACATTGACCTAGCACATGCAACCACACAGCATGCATCATGTTGTTGCATCATAGGCCAGGTGTATAGCATGTAGGCGGGCACCCGGAGGGTGTGGGTAGCGCGATGCTAGTGGCAACGGTATTAGAGCACAGTAGCAGAACAGCTGCCCGCACAACTCCAGAGCAATGTTAGCGACGGCTAACACACATGCACTAGCCCAGGCCCCCCTGAGATTGAGAGTTTGAGAGTGTTGGAATGCATGCATATACGCGCAGGGCACGCCGGGGGTGGACGTCTGGCGGTGAGGCCCAGTCTGTTGCAGTCAGCGTCGTTCACGTCGTCGTTGTCGGCTCTTGCTGATGCTGCTAAGCCCCGGTCCTCACACCCACGCCTCTGCTGCGCAGGTGGTGGTGATTCCTACCCTTCCCTGCCTGCCCTGCCCTGCCTTGCGTTACTGTCCAGTGGTCTGGAAGTGTCCTTTGATTATGTAGCACTGCTGTCTGGGCCCCTCTTTATTGTTTGCTATGCTCTGCTTGCTTGTACCTGGCTGCTGATTGCAGGTGTGTTGCACATTTTTGCATTTTAGCTTTATAAAGTTTTTTGACGGTTGCACGGTGGTGCATGCCAATCTTTTCGTCATTCTGATGTTACACCGCAACTGCACAGGCGTGACTACGAACAACAAACAGCCTCGTGCTGTCCAGCCAGCTACCTGCGTATTGGACTTGCATGCCTGCACTCCAAGGGGTCGTGGGCTTGTTCTCCGGCTACCATTGCACACAGCGTTCAACCAGGTGCAGACAGATGGATCAGCCATTATTACATAGGTACATACACCTCAATCATACTAGTCCGGCATCTACAATACTCGCAACCAAACTAACAGCACACCAACCCAGGCACCTAACTTATGACACTACAGCAGTGCAGCCAATGGCTCTGCGGCCGAGATGTCAACCAACTCCTTCACTTCCGCATTGCAAAAAAAACAGCGCTGGTTATTCAGCAGATGGCGTGAGATGCAACGCCGGCAGGATGTGTGCCCACATGGCTCAAACTTGGTGTCTTCATCATTGGCATAGCAGATGCTGCACAGCTCGCGTGTACGAGTCTCTTTGCCCTTGCTCGAGGCTGCTGCCTCCTCAGCTGCTTTTGCCGCTCTGCGTACTTGTTCTGTGCGGTCGCGCAGCCTTGCAACAAACGTCTGCAGCTCTCCAAGAGATGCCTGGATTGTTTGATCTTCAGGAAAGGCCTCAATCTGCGGCAAAGCCCGGTCAAACCAATGCGCATGTACCAAGTAGCAAAGCTGCAATTACGAAAATTACATACCCAGTTAAAACTGAGCAAATACTCAAAGTTTGCCATCGAGTATGAGGACTCGATGGCAGCAAGCGAATCCAGGATTGAGCGTTTGCCAGGTTTCTCCCCCGACACCTCAGCAGCTTGCAGGTTCAGGAGGATGCCCGCAATAGGTGCCAGCACGTGTGCTCGATTGATCTTTTCCAACTGCTGCATCTGTAGCCTCAGAGTGCTGCGGACAATCAACAGCCATGAGCTCGGTGCACACACAGCTTTTTTCAATGCATGGCAATCAGCAGGATGACGCACTGCAACGATATAGACTACAGACCATGTGGTGTCATGACTTTACCTGTCAAAAAGACGGGCATCTGGACCCGACGTGGTGTGGTTGAGGACAAACACCAGAAGCTCGCACAAGCGCGTAGCATTCAACTCTGGGCCATCTAGGAAAGCTTGAGGCAGCTCTTTGGTAAAGAACTCCAGTATCCGCTCCAAGTTGACACTTAATTCAAACATGATTGTGCATTTGCGCTGCTGTTGTTGTAGGTCTGGAGCCTATAGCAAAACAGTCCAGGTCATCACTCAATAACACATTGTGTGTGGCTCAAAGTGAGCAGCGCAAGTTAGGTGCACAGGCGACGGCTCCACATGGCAAACATGCTGCATACCTGACGTCGGTGAACAGCATCTTGCATTTCCTTCATTGTGACAGAGAATTCGGTAATCGTCCAATTCAACGTGTTGAACAACCGGTTAAGGAACGCAGAGAAGAGTTTATCTTCAGCAGAGCAAGATTGAGACAACAGACGTTGAAAGACAGCTGATGCACACTCGGCGCCTTTCCGCGATCGCTGCCCAAACCCGCTTCCTTTGCAGAGACGTAGAAAAATGTTTGCAACAGGTATCCAAAAGCGGGAGTCGAATGACATCATAAGAGAGGGTATCATCGACTTCTGCGCAGCCTCGTTCTTCTCAAAGGCAGTCACATACTCTTTGTACTGCAGCAGCACAGAAATCGACTGCCAAGCGAGATGAACATTGTCAGATACCCATGCGCGAGACTAGACAGCTGCGTGGCCGCAAACCTTGACTAACCAACGACTGTACCTGCAGAAGCACATCACGAATGTCGGGGTTGACAATGCGAGCGTCGTTGAAGTGCGTGACAAGGAATGTCACAATGCTGTCCAGTCCCTGATCCATGGTTGATGTCGGTTCAAAGGGCGGATCACCGCGGCGGAGGGCATGAAAAGACTCAACAAGCGTCTCAACATAGAATTCTGGGACGTAGCTGAAGAGGCGGTTTCGCTTGCTTGCCGCAAGTAACAACTGTACAATGAACCCGCAGCAAGCGTACATCC
The DNA here is from genome assembly GCA_009103225.1 of Chlorokybus atmophyticus. Classification (NCBI taxonomy): domain Eukaryota; kingdom Viridiplantae; phylum Streptophyta; class Chlorokybophyceae; order Chlorokybales; family Chlorokybaceae; genus Chlorokybus; species Chlorokybus atmophyticus. Next base: position 661,862 of record RHPI01003642.1, read on the forward strand.
CTTGTTGCTTCCAGCGTCCAAAGAGGGTCACTCGGTACCATGCACACATTCGCACGTTCTCAATGACGTCTTCGCGAAAGACAGCTCTGGCTTCTTTGAGATGTCGCACCATGTCACAACCGGGTTCACTGCGCTTGATGCGACGATCTGTGTCCTCCAACTGCGCAATGGCCTGCAGAGCACAACCGCATCATACCAAGACGTGACAGGTGCAATAACCCAACGACATGTGATAACAGCTCAAAACTCACCTGCATCTGTTGTTGCAAGTGCCCAGATGCTTGTTTGAAATTGGACGACAGCCCCAACTGGTAAAGCAAGGTCATGCAGTCGAGCAGCTCTGCTTTGCGCAAGTTTGAAGCTGCATCCAAGACACCACTAGCAGTTGCAGAAACTCCACGAATGTCATCTTCGTTGTTAAGACCCCAGCGCGAGTCATCACTTGATGACGTGCTTGCAATATTCGCATGACCCTCCACAACGACGTCCTCATAATCAGCAGGCTCTGCTGGTAAAGTCTTGCGCAGGTGGCTCACTGTTCCACCCAAGCGAGCAACATCGAAGGCCTCCATCGACTGGTCCAAAAATAGCCTCGAAGGAAAATAATGAGGCTCTGAACTTGCGAGATAGGGCGTAAGCACCCTTAGCACAACGAAGTACAAGGACACCAAGACAGAGTTATCTGACAAGCCCGGCGGCTGCACATTCCGGTTGACGCCCCTATTCTTTGCAAGGATGTGCCGGCAAAACTTCTGAAAGACTGAGCCTTGTTTATCGCCAGAAACGGATGCTGAACGCTGAGCAACTGGAGTATACGTCATGAGTCTGGAGCATAGCCTGAGTTGTAGCTGCTCATTCTTGCCAACAGCTGCAGCCAGCGCTTGACAACTAGCCTTCATTTTGGTTTGCGAGCAGATCTCGTCTGTAGCCTCTGGCCACCATACTGAAGGCAAGAGTGCAGCCAGATCCTGGGAGTTGGGTTGCTTTCTGGTCAAAAGGCCTTCCAGCAAGACCATAAACTTGGGATGCGAAAGCCAGGTGTCTAGTATAACTTCTGAACGCATCAGGCTGCATGCCAGCGACAGATAGGGGTATGCCCCACTATGGGGGAAGTCAGCAGCATTGTAGAAGGCGGTGCAACATTTGTGCGCAAGCACCTCAAACAACTGTGGCACAATCTGCTGAAGTTCATGGTGTTCCAAACACAGCACCAGCAACTGGACAGCCTTGTCCAACCGGGTCTCATCATGTGGATCGGATCGACGGAGCGTGTCCAGCAAAAAGGGCAACAGGTTGGATGACACAATGTAAGGGTTTAGAAGCGGCTGGAGATACTCCAGGATGGCTGCAGCAAACAAGACCTGCAGACGCACATGTTTGCTGGTATCTACAGACAAAGTGCGCGCACACAACCAACAAAATTGTAACGTGACCACAAGTGACCTACACAGTCTGCATGTTCACCTCATCATCAGAAGCAAATGAAGGACCCATTCGTAGCGTCTCCCCAGAGGCAAAGCCATCTTCGTTGCTCTGCACTTGAACAAGCCTTTGGAAGCAAGTCAACAGGTGATCTGCCTGACTCAACGTCAATGGTGATGGGGGATCCTGAAGCGGTAGGAATCCTTCAACTGGGTAGTCCAAAGGCCTTCCTCCAAAATTAAGATGACATCGCTCTCCGTGAGACAGACTGACAGCTGGGAAGTAGGCAGCACCCGGCAACAATCCGCGAACCTTATTAAACGCTACACCCAGTGAAACACCATTCCGGTAAAATGTGATCTCACCAGCTGACAAGTCCAAGCAGCAACCAATGACGTCACCAGGCACCCAGGCTTGGCCATATGGATGGCAGCTGACGTGCCATTTCTTTACGCGCTTTCCATCGTAAGCGAACGAGTCAGGAGCATCTCCCACTCCCTCTTCATTGGTGAACGGACACCTCAATGTGGCCCAGCCGAGCTGTTGAATGCCAGCTGTGCCAAGAGTAACCTCAAACATCCATTTGCCCTTGAAGACACAGACATTTGCACGCGCACTGCTAAAGTTGCTTTGGCTTTCTAGTGTCAGGTCGCCATCCTCAAATTTAATGTCCCCTGATGCCGTTTCTCGCAACATTCGCGCAACCTTTGGACCGAGACGGCCAGTGGCTGAATAGCCATTAAGCTGGTCAGGTTGGGGCGCTGTAGTACTGGGTTGTGAAAACTGTTCGGCTGCAGCACCCTCAATACCTGTAACGCCATTCTGACATCAGAAAAGCAAGTGGAGGCTCTGCTACAAACATACTCCCTCGCACGCGTATTGCTACGTGATGTCCCAATAAGGCCGTACTGCAGTATAGCCAGTACAACACTAGGGCCTTCATGGGAAATCACAGATGAACGACAGCTTGTGCTCCGGCAATTGCTACGATCAAGGACAACAGACATGGACGAGGACAACATGAGGGATGACTGGCATCCATACCGCGTGGCTGACGGACCAACATGCAGCAAGGACACTATGTTGGCAGTGAGGCACTAAAGCATGCAGCATGCAATGCGCAGCAGTGTGTGCTGATTGCTGTGCATCGCACACACAATCAACAAAGCAACACATAGCAGCTTGTGCGCATAACACGGCAACGTGGACAATCCACCTGCCAACGCCAATCACACGCTTGTGCTAGCACGCATCATGGCCAAGTAACCCAGCATGATGGGTATGACAACTTTGGGAAACGTCTAGTGGTGATTATGCCGTTTCTAGAATGTGAAACCACCTTTGTATACCCTACTGGCTCACATGGTCATGCAAACTACTAGCCGGTTAAGTTCACGAAATACTCCATATGTGCGTAGTGATCAATCAACCCTACAGATGACGTTTCGGACAACACTGACATGCGCGGTACGCATCTAGCCCACAAGCTGTCACAAGGCCACCTGCAAGCTCTCACTGCTTGCAGACTTGCATGTAAACATAGGAGACTCGACAACGACATGACTGTAATCAGTTAATGAACAATCTAGCACACGGCCTGATAAAAGGCAGGATGTAGAATGCGCGGAAGAGAGGCAAGGCTACTTAGCGTGTGTTACCTTCCATAGGAGTACTTGATTCAGCGGTGTCTGCGTTGTCTATTTGAGCAACCTGGCTACTGCTGGTAGCCTCATCTGCTAACGCAGCAAGCCGGGCCTCCAGCGTCGCCTGCACCGCTGCGATATTGACACGACCATCCTCCACAAACTCGCTCTTCTCCACACCGAGAACATGGCGGACATGCTTATTGAGCTCCATGGCTGGATCCTTGATCTCCTGCATATGGATGCTGGTGGTGTCGTCCGCAAGCAGCAGGGCCAGCCCGGCGCTGGCTTTATCCTCCTTGCCCTCAACACCGGCCGACCCGACACGCGCTGGCTCTGCCTCCCTGGGCATCGTCACCCAACCCCACGGAGCCCTTGCCTGCCGCGCCGTCGTCGCACCTAGCAATCCAGCTTTACAGTGATCAGGCGCAGATCCTTCTCCACAGTCTCAGGTGCTTGCTGCTTCAACTCCAACTCAACGCACAATTGCCACAATCACAAACAGCCACCTACACTATGGACCCTCAACCACCTCGCTACTAACTCCAGCTCAATCCAAGACACCCACGGCACAGACCACCTCGCCGCCGCCTCCACCGCCTTCCAGAAGGCGCCACTCTCTGTGACAAGTACGTCAGCACGCGACTGACACCTTCAACCGGCTAATTTACAAGCGCCAGACGAGTAACACCCAAACGCCGGAGCAGCTAGATAGCCCTCAACGCCGAGCCAGGGACAACGCCTCTCCAACCACACCTCACCGCCACCGCCGTCGCCACCGCCACCGCCACCGCCAACACCTATTGACCCCTACTTGCCAACATCCGATATGCTAGCGACGCACGCCTTGTGTGCCAAGTCGGATTGTGATTAATGGCCGCAGTGTTTCAAGTGACTGAAGTGACTGAAAACTTCTCAGTAGCCGGAGATTCAAACTATGAGCCCTGTCCACTTGGCGGCATCATGTGCGCTGCGGCCATGGAGCGGCGGCGGCGACGGCGGCGGAGGGAGGAGCTGGGGGCGGGGGAGGGGGCGGAGGGAGGGGAGAGGGGAGGAGGTCACGAGGACGAAGAAGAGGAGCCGGGAGCTGGGCGACGTGAGCGGCGTAAGAGGGGAGAGAAAAGAGGGGAGGTGGGACAGAGGGATGAGGGGCAAGCAGCCCGCAAACGGACGGGGCCAGCGGTAGTGAGGGGTCCCTCCTCGCCGTCTGCTGTTGTTGAGCATGATGGCGGACAGCATGCTTGTACACCGGGAAGCCTCGCCAAGCGTGAGCAAGCGAGGCTTAGCAGCCTGTTGCGCGGCATGGAGCCAGCTAGTGCTGGCAGAGCCAAAGGCATGTCCAAGCTGGAGAGCATGCAGCCGCAGCTGTTGCCTGCAGAACCCTCACAGCCTGCTTCTGCGGGCCACAGGAAGAAACTCAAGCGACTGAAGCAGCAACGGCAAGCGGAAGTTCAGGATAGACTACTGCCACCCAAGCCACGCAATGCTGCTGCCAACAGTAAGCACACACCTTAACGCGGTCGCATGGCCACTTGTGGTACTGTATTTTTCAGTCACGGCTATGCCTGCACCAGCTTGTGGTTTCCTTCCACCGGTCGTTGGTTGCTTAAGCGTTGCAGTTGTGCGTTGCTATGCTTGTAGATGCATGCTGTTTGTGCTGGCTGATTGAGGTACCAATTCAAATGTCTGTTGCAGCATTTGCAGAGATTGCAGATGCAGTCGATGCGGCAGCTGATGCGATGGTCATGAAGTTGGGGCGACGCGAGCGAGCTGCGGTCGAAGAAAAAATCGGCCACTTTGCAGCCGACATGCGTGCACAGCTGTCTGAGTATGAGGACGCCCTAGTAGAGAGACAGCAACTTGATCGTGAGATTCGTCAGGTAATGGTTAGCACCTTTGTTTAGGCTTGTGCGTTTAGGATTTCATTTACATGACTTGGGCGTTGCAGGCCAAGCGGTTAATGAAGGAAGCGCGAGCCACACTGCTCACACTGCGGCGTGAGCAGCTGCAGATAGCGGATGAAATGGAGGCTGTTCAAATTGACTACAAAGAAGGTGAAGTCCGGCGCAAGCAGTTGGAGGATGCGCATGGGTTCTTGACAGCATTGGAGTCTGCTCAGCCTGTTCAGAGCACAGATGCCCGTGGTCCTCAAGCAACAGCACAACTCCCACCTGAAAGTGCAGAGCAGACAGTGCACAATGTAGCTGCCATGCTTGCGGCTGTCACATCACGCTGCCACAACGTCTCTGAGTTACATGCACTGAATGAGGACCTGCAGCAGTCCTTAAGCAGTTTACTGGCTTGGAAGTCCGCACAAGGTGGCTGTGGGGTGACGTAACTGGGAGTGGGTTTAGGTAGAGTTCGACAGCTGTCATAGCAATGCCTTGTCGCTCAGCACACATTGCTGTGGTTGTGACAGCTGCATGGTGGTTTCAGTGTGCCAGCAATGTGGAGTGTTGCATACAATGTGGCGCATGTATGCGCATGCAAAGAAACATACAAGTGTTGGCAACGTACAGCATGGTTCTGTTGGATGTGTGCACTAAAGTCCACGCCAATCTGGAGTCAAATGTGCCTTCGATGACTTGAAAACTGCTTGCAAAGTGGCATGGAGTCAGTATCACTGGTTGCTATACACACAGTAACAACTTGTATTCTTGCATCAACTACAGGCAAACATGGCAGGCAGTAAGTCCCATAGCTGTGTTAACAATGCACGCATGCGAGCGTACAATAGCGATCCGCATGTTAATTAGCCTCCAATGCGCAACTCTGCCAAAAAGTTTGCCGCAAAGTCAAGGAAGAGAAGATGCGGACCGAAAATTCTTTGCATGTCCAGGATATACTTCTCTTCCTTCAACTTGTAAAGCTGCGCATAGGGCAACTTCGTCACCAAGCACTAAACACACCACTGGAGTATGCGTCAGATGTGCGCAATCTTGCCTGAATCTCAAATTTGAGTGTCACTTCCAGCTCATCCATGACAATTGGGCCATCTAGCATTGGCCCATCCTCATGAGGAATGCCATTGGGGACGTGGTGGAAGTGGTGCTCCGGCATTGCCGTGTACGCTTCATACCGACATTTCACATTATAATTGCCAATCTTCTTCCATCGGCAACCGAGCACCTAGTATTCAGCACAACCCAACCTCAGCTTCAATCAAGTGCACAGCCACTGTACACCTTCGAAAGAAACTGCCAGTCAACTTGCACAGGGCCTGGAACGCACCTGCAGCGCTCGATAAACATCCCCCATGACGTCTGCTGGATGTACCCGTGTCTGAACACAACAACAGTTAAAGCTCCGGAGAACTCAGCAGGCAGGCAGCAGAAACCCACAAGCTCACCACAACACCCAAGTGCCAACGGCGATCACCCGCTATCCGCTGCAGGTCCAATGCACGTGCAACTGGCAACGGACCTGCACCAGAATTGGCTGGTGTTACATCCATGCTGCCTGGTCCTTCCTGCAAGCAGCCAATGCATCAAGTTACACGGCATGACTGTGGTAGATTTCAGGGTAGTTGCACAGTACCTTTGACTCCAGGTAGTCAGTTATAAGGTAGCCAGTTGATCGCCCCCGGTTGTCCAGCATGAGGTAATAAGCTACAGTTCCCTGTTGCCAATGCACAACTGCACTTTGACCTAGGCCCCCTACTCACGAAAGCCTGAAAACACTGTACATCGCACTTACTTGGGTTTGATGGCGTTGCCGAAGTTGTTCTAGAAGCGCATCCCGGTCGTAGCCAAGCTTCACCACGCTGTCCAGTATATCGGGATCTATTTGGGCAATAATCTGCATGGTAGCCGCAGCTGAGGTGCCCGAGCATGCAAGCAAGTTGGCTAAAGCAAGAAACAGCACGCTGCTTGGGGCTGCATGCGTAGAAAAACTCTGTTGCACCAACCTTCTTGATCTGAGCCAGTGTGTCTGGAGGCGGCACAGACAAGTATCGCGGTAATTGATGACTAAACCATGGATGGCCCCTTATTTCAGGAATTGTCATTCGTTTCAGTGGCTCGACACGCAGCATGCCCGGTATCAAGTCCCTTGCGCCAGCAGATAAGTACGTTGGCAATGCATATATCCCACCCTGCCAAGCACAGTGCAACACTTCATGCTGATGACCAGGCTGTTGGCGCTTGCGCCATGTTTACATCGTTCTTAGCAATAAGTGCATCACAACTGTCACCCCAAATGAATGGAGTATAATCGTCATCAACCACAGCAAGGACAAAGGCACAGGTGACAAACGAAACCATGTAGGTACAAAGTATCACCTTGATCTTTTTGAACAGATTTGGTATATTCTCATCGTCAAAAGGCAGGCTTCCACAAAGCAGCGCATACAAGATCACCCCACAACTCCACACGTCTACTTCTGGCCCAGAATACAGCCTCCCTGAAATGACCTGCGCGTAGTATGGCCCCAATGGATGCATGGCATCCGAGAAACCATGACGAGAACGTGCCAAGGCAGGCGGGAGCAAGAGAGACAATCATTGCAAGATACCCTCCACATCACTGTACCTCTGGAGCTGCATAGTTGGGGCTACCGCAAGAGGTCTTCAGGAAGTGTCCATCTCGCATGACGTTGCTCAGACCGAAGTCAGCTATTTTCACATTCAGCTTGTTGTCCAGAAGAAGGTTCTCTGGTTTCAAGTCGCGATGTACAACCATGTTGCGGTGGCAGTACTCTACTCCGGAGACAATCTGTATTAAGCAGGTTGTCAAACATGTTCAGACCAGGAGGTGATTGAGTTAGTGAAGCAAAACTGACAGCAAAACTTGACTGTGACGACACTTTACTGTATAACTATGATACCTGTTGAAAAAACCGCCTGGCTTCATCCTCTGCTAACCTGCCTTTCTCTACAATGTAGTCAAAAAGTTCCCCACTCTGTACATACTCCATCACGACGAAAATGTCTGTTGGAGTGTCGATAACTTCGTACAGCCGTATGATGTGCGGATGCATGAACAGCCGCAGAATCTTGATCTCTCTCAACACTGAAACAGCAATAGTCAGTGTCAGGCATTAGGGGGCAACGGGCTGCTGACTACATGGCCCGTCCTCACCTTTTTCATCCATGTCCATGGCTCTAATCTTCTTGCGATTTAAGATTTTGATAGCAACTTTGTGGCCTGTGGGAATGTGTTCCGCAACCTGCACGTGTATAGACGTTACAAGGTCTTGAAATATCCAGCTTGCGCTGACGAAGTTATGCGTACAGATATGCATTCTGTCAGGCAGTGTGCTGCACTACTCACTGCTCATGACCTTACATGTCAATGAATCGTAAGCAATCTATAACATAACATAAAGATATGGTATCCAAACAGTGTAGCAAACTGGTGTGCAAGAGGTCCGATACCACCCATATCATGCGTCTTTGAAATGTTCTCACAGTTGCAATGTGACTACCTTGACTTTGCCAAACGACCCAATCCCCAGCGTCTTGCCCAGCCTGTAGTTTGCCAGGACGGTGTGGTGGTGGCTGCCATCGCCGCTGGCGGCTGCCGACGCCGGTCCATTGTCCATGTGTCACTCGACGTCCAACTTCCTGACTCAACTACTAGCAGCTGTGAAACCAGCGCTGCTGTGCTGTTGTGTGCAACGCTCTGCGCGCTTCAAGCCCCAAAAGGCATTGCGAAAAGCACTCACTAAACACCATCAAACCCTCCACGACGCAGCAAGAAAGCTGCAAATGCACCCCGTCTGCGTTAACCCTTCACAGCCAAGCCACCAAACCCTATTCACACCGTCGCCGCTTCATCATGCCCCTAGCAACAGCGACAGCACAGCCTGTGTGGCGAGCAGAGAGTAGCGTGTTTGTGGTCCTTCAATGGCCGCCCTCACTGATGCCAAGCAGGCTTTGCGCCAGCACTCGACCTCGACCGCCTCACCACCAATCAACACGCTACCCACGCCCACAAGCAGCAAGCACACTCCACTGCCACCGCAAACAGCCTACGCTGCAGACCAAACCCGCGCGCTGCTTCGCCCACTCCGCCACCACCCTCCCGCCCGCACCACCGCCGCCGCCACCACCACCCAGGGCGACGCTGCCACCAGCAAAGTCCCCAATCCGGTCAGTCTCCCTCGAGCCGGAATCAGGACCTCGGCCAGCTGCAAGCTGATTGGCTGGGCTGTGAACTTTTGCACCAGCAGCAAAATGCGGGTGCGCTTGCAGCCGTCCGATGGCAGATATCTCTTTAGCCATCTCTAGCCTTTGGCACTGTCCGTGGCGTGGGCGGTGTCGGTGTAGGTGTGAGCGGCGGCGGTGACGGTGGCAGTGCAGGTGGTGTTAGAGATAGAGGGTTGGTGGTGTTGGAGAGCTGGTCATCATGGAGGCGGTTTCGACGCGCGTGTTCATGTCCTCAGTGGCTGTGAGCAGCAGCGCGAGGTGCAGCGGCGCTTGCTCGCATCCGAGCAGGAGCAATGTAGAGGCTGCTTCGGCTGTAAGCAGACGGGGTGCTTTCTGCGGGCAGCAGGTTACAGGGCGGCCGCACAGCGCGTCGTTGCATAGCTCCCCAGCTGCTGCTTCCGCTTCGCCTCGAAGAACTCCCACAGTGGCCGCTGTGAGGGTGTCCACTGCACGCACCGTCGTCCTCACCGCTACGCTTGTCGCTAAGGAAGGCGCCCGCGACGAAGTTATGCAGCTCTGCAAGGACGTTGTCAACAGGACCAAAGAAACGCAGGTATGACCACTTACGCTGTTGAACAATGTCTGCAATGAGACCCGACATGCACTTCATGCGCCTACGCCTGCTCTCCCATTGCTTACTGCACGTTACAGCGTGGATTTCTCTTGTTCAAAGGAATCCTGCTGTAGTGTGCGCTGCTTTTGTGCCCCATGATGCTGCATGCGTGCTGCGTGCATGTCTCGTGGCATTCATTTGTTGCGTCATGCAGATGCAGCCGGGTTCAAAGAGTGGCGTCATTAGCTACGAGTGCAGCGAGGATGGGTATGAGCCAGGCGTTTTCCACTTCTGGGAGCGCTACACAAGCCAGCAAACCATGACGGCGCACCTACAGTCAGAAGAGCACAAGACCTTTGTTGACCAGGCAAGGTTTCAAACGGCTATCAACCGGGGTTGGCCAACCGCCGCATGAGTTATTTACCGATTGATGTGCAGGTGGCAAAGCTGCTCTCCAAGCCAATTGCTATGTGTCTGTATGAGTACAAGGACGGCCAATTGGGACCAGTTGCTTATCCTCTGGGTAAGTTGTTGCCTCGCTTTGTTGATTGACAAGGGTGAAGACACAGACCCCGACAGTTACAAACAGTGACGAACACCACTAGTGTCGGGTGGCTTGATAATCACATGTTGAATGCAGGCCCCAAGGGTGAAGGAGGTCTGGATGATGCCACCGGCCAGGGCGGTATGGCAGGTGGTGCAGGCATGAAGCAGCACGCGCAGGTAGACCTCGGAATGGTGGAGCGGGACTCTTGGGGACTGGACAAGATGCTGAAGAGCATGACCAGCATTTTGGGCGGGAAGAAGTAGGCATGATAGACATTGTTTGTTTTGGCGCGTTTACATAGCAGCAATACACAGTGTAAACAATACTGCGTGTGAAATGCGGCGCGGCTGCGCACATGCATATTACTTGAACAGTGTGTGTGAAGAGCTTGGACTGGAATTTGATACACAGGGCACCTGCAATAGTGCACTCTTACTCACCAAGCCTAGACATACATATGGCCTGTAGCAACAGTCCAAGCAAGTGCCAGATCAAGAAATTGCGATACTAAGACAACTGCAGTGCACTATGTGCAATGCGCAGGTTATTAATCACATTTTCTACCATGCAGTCTGCGCTCACACATCTATCAAGCTATGCACACCACAGGCAAGGTAAGATACGGTGCGGCAAGCAGGTGGGCGCAGTGACATGACACTTGGAGTCATCACGTTACATATACTCAGTGCCCTTATGTGCTATGCAATGCGTAGGCAAGGACAATTGTGGTAGACTTACAGGTAATTAGCAGGCAGCATGAAGGCGCCTTGCCGTGGTGGTCGATGTGGTGAGTGTTGGTGGTGTTGGTTGCATTGATGTGCACGTAGGTATGCATTCGCTCTTGCAACTTTTGTACAATGCATATGGTATATGCCATAGGGCAAAGAAGCAATCCAAATGCACAACAAGCAGCACCGCAAGCAGCAGCAAGCCAGCAAGCTGGACACAAAGACAGGCAAGAGCAAGACTTCAATTACTACAGGGGGCTTTACAACTATGTGCACTACATGCACTACGTGCTTTAGGCGGGGCATGCATGCAATATGACTTATACCCTATGCATGTGTGGTAGGGTGCAGTGTAAGACCCGCTCGCACAAGCTTAGACACTGACTACACTTGGCAAGGGCAAGAGAGTAGGGAAACACAAGTGTTAGCAACGCAGCAATAAGTAAGTAATAGTGAATGCGAGTTAATATGCAGTCTACCAGCTGTTAACACAATCTCAAAGCGCTCGTGCAACAACTCGGTTGTTGCGCAACATTTGCAATCCCTAACCTTAACTCACCACAACAATGCAAATGCGTTGCAGGATTAATATAACAAAGTCTTGATACAATGCAAGTCGTCATCGCTCCATCACGCGGCCGTTGCTGTGCAGGTTGTCCTCTCGTCTATTGCGTGCCCTTGCTTTGCCCTACCTTTTTATTACGTTAGGCCTCTTTCTACGTATACTACTAGGGTCTTTGTTGCGTCTAGCTGAGTCTAGAACGTTGTTCAGACCTATCGTGGTGGATTGTAGTCCAGCTGTGTAAGTTGCGACATCTGCAACTTGCAAAAGTACACAACAATATATATAAGTTTAACAAAGAATGCGAACGCAAATGACGCGTGTGCGTTTGAATATCGCAACCCTCGCGTGAAGTGTCAAAAGTTAACTATTGTGCGTTTGGTGACTTAACGCACACAACCCATCAACATGTATGTTTTATAATCAACATAAATACGTCAATAAAAGAGCAGTTATGAGCATGTTTTCAACAGACTTATCGTAACTTCGCTGCAAGATGTTTATGTGATTAAGACTATCTACGAAATGCAATAGAGACCTGACGCGTGGTCTTACTGTGTGCTTCAATAACCATTTCACATAAGTTCGAGTAAAGCTGCGTGGGATATTCTGTGGCAGGGGCTATGCAAAAAGTAGTGAAAATTGTCACAGCATTAATGGCCTCGTCGTCATAGGCTGCAAATATTCGCGACGTCAAACGCAACTTTATTGGGGATTTTTATGACAGCGCCGCCGGTACTCAACATATCACCCCACGAAGCCTAATTCGGCGGTGTACGAAATCAATTATAAAAGCACACTGCATTCATTATATAATAACTAACTTTATGATGTACACCTATTGATTATTATTTAACAAAACAATGCATAATGTTGCATTTAACTTAAGAGAAAAAATTGTTCGCATTCTGTTTGTAAGTGTGACCGCTTGTATTTCATATGTTTCAATATGTTTACTTAGCCGATCCGCACAACATGCTTGATAGGTTGTATTTATTAGTAGCATATTACAACATGTCATTGAATTGTGAGGGCGCGACATCGATGACAGCAACGGTGGCGAAGACATGTATGCCCACGTTGCCATGGAGTAAAGCGGCAACCTCACCCGTGGTCCATAATATTGGGGTCAGCACAATCGCGCCTCAGCTTGGCTCTCACACATGGGCGCCGCGACGGAGGCAGTGAGCTTAAAAGCACACAACCATTTCACCACTGCAGCTTTTGTCATACATGCGCGACTACTGTATGTGCAATTATATGTACCAAAGTGAAGAAAAGCACTTTGCTGCTGAACATGCACAAACGGGGTGTTTCGTCAGCTATGACCACCTGCATTTACACGCGCATGTAACCTTTTTTAACAATCTATTATGTGATATATACAACTCTTGATAATGTTGGCAAACTTGAAAACATGATGCATAATGCTGCGTCAGATTGTGAAGATGTTTGAAAATTGTTTGTCTTAAGTTGCTATAAGGTATCATATGATATCAACTTGAAGTGGGAGATCGCTTTCAAATTGTTAGTTTTAATATGTTTGCTTATTTAATGTAATTATCTTAAGCATAGAACATGCATATGCCATTTAAGTGGTGAGGGCGCGACATAGATGTAACAATGATGGTGTCAAAGATTGTATGCTCACATCATTACACGTTTAAAGCGGCAACCTCACTCGTGGTCCACAATATTAAGGTCAGCATTTTTGAGCCTCAGCTCGGCTCTTACACACATGAACGCAGCGACGGAGGCAATGAGCTCAAAAGCACACAACCATTTGGCAGCCGCAGCTCTTATCATACAAGGGCGCCTATTGCGTGTGTGTAATAGTACGCACAAAATTGAAGAAAAGCAGATTGCTAGTGAACATTATATGCACAAGCAGGGTGTCCCGACAGCCATGACCACCTGCATTCACGCGCATGCAAGTCTCTCCCAAACAGAGTCAATCAATTATTGAGATCATCGCACATTTTACACGGTGACTGATAAGAGACTCAGGACTGTCGAATGCCTGACCCTATCTGACCCTAACGGACCTAACGACTTCGACCACAAAGGGAATAAATGAACTGAGCCGTCAGTGGCGTGTCGATTATAGTGTCGATTATAGTCTCAGTCGACGCGGGCCGAATTGACGTTGTCGAACTTTGACGGTAAAAGTGCCTGTCGACGTCGACATGAGACAACCGTTCAACAGTTCGAGCGGGATGGACTTGTTGTCTGAGAATCACAATGTGATTTAGGGTTGGTGGGCACAAGGACATCTACATGGCGGCAAAAAGAAGTGGCGCCGGCGGGAGAAGCACAAAGACAAACCCTAAATCCCACACAATGAACAGGCACTGTCGATGTCGACGCGCGTCGGCGCCTCCAAACGTGTCATGCTCAGTCGACCTCGACATGAGATGACCGATCCACCTCTGTCAGCATCGACAGAACCCAACAGCCTGTTGCCTGTCATCGTCGACACGCGCTCAATTGTTGACATTGCTGAGTTAATACTTGCCTCACCAGCACTGCTCCGGCTCCCCGACTGCAAAGGGCCTGTCACAGCTTGTGGTGACCGGCTGACGTCAGCAGCCGAGGTGCCACCTCGGATAAGCTCAAAAGCGAAATGCAACGCTGCTCGCACTTGTCGCGCTTCTGTCCGCCGAGCGGCGGCGGTGGACGGTGACATCGTCTTCCGCGACACCATGGAGGGCGGCTCGTTGGTAGCGGTTGAACGCCGTGAGCACGTCGCCATCGTGACGTTGAACCGGCCCGCCGCCCTTAACGCGCTCACCGTGGGCATGATTCAGGAGCTGGCCGCAGTGTTCCGGGAGCTGAAAACGGACGCCACGCTGTGCTGCGCCGTCCTCACCGGCGCCGGAAAGGCCTTCTGTGCCGGTGTGGTAAGACCTGAGTGTCTGACATTGTTGCGTACGCGTTGCATACCTGGGCCAACGCATGTGTAGTTCCCGTTTGGAGAGTGCGTACGTTCTTCCACACAACAGTTGGCTCGCTACTGCGACAGCAGCAATGCCGGCGCACACACCAACGACTCGACTGTACTGTAAAGGCTCATGTCAATATGCGCACTAGGCTTTCGTGCATACATCACAATTACATGTGTTCCTCCCCCTTTGCCATTCCAGCGAGATTTGAACATGGAAGTGACCTGCGCCACGCTATGTTCATGCTGGGCATCGAAGTAGCGCGATTGCACAAGTACAAGAACGTGTATGTAGCTGTGATCAGAAAGCCTTTTCTATTGTTGTGACAAACCGCACACCATGCAATCTGCAATGCTTGCAACACAGCTTGCATGCCTATCGCCACGGTGCATGAGTTCGGTCGATTGGTTGTACTCATTGCACCGGCAGCATTGCAGCCAGACTCAGTGCATTGGCAAATACCTTGCATGTACACTGGCCAACCACGCTTCATTTTGGCTGCCACTTCGGGGTATGCCCACAGAAAAATACGCTGCGTCCCACGCGCTTTTCCATTGTCAGGTCACAAGCAGATCAGCTAACTCTGCTGCTTTACGATTGAACAGGATCTGACCGCCGGCCAGTCTGTCTTCCAAGGAGGCTACCGTGATCCAGAAACGGACCCCGTTGCACAGATGGAGGCCTGTCCTTTCCCAATTATTGGAGCTGTAAATGGTGCTGCATACACTGGCGGATTTGAGCTAGCACTCGCTTGCGATGTACTTGTGGCCTCATCCAGTGCCAAGTTTGCTGACACGCATGTGAAGTTTGGAGTTATGCCAGGGTAAGATTAAACCATAACTTGGTGTTAGCTGCTGCACAGATGGCAAAGTTGTGCGGACAGGCTTATGCTTGCCAGTTTATGCGCAGTTGGGGTTTGTCACAGAAGCTCTCGCGGTTAATAGGTGCTAACCGCGCTCGCGAAGTGTCCTTCACTGCGCAGCCTATTGATGGAGCGCTGGCAGAGAGATGGGGCTTGGTCAGCAGAGTGGTCGCCCCTTCAGAGCTTATGCCTACTGCGCTCAGCATTGCAGCGAGCATATGCAGCAATGTGCCTGACCTTGTGCGGCGCTACAAGTCTGTGCTGAACGATGGACTCAGCTTGCCACTTGGCGAAGCAAGGCAGCTTGAACGGGTGAGGATGCAATCCTGTAGGTCCATCTTGTGCTTACTGCGTTCATTCTGCCCGCACTCCCTGACTATTTTACCTTGCTGCAGGATCGGGCCGCAGACTATTACTCCAACATGACTCCAGATCAATTCAAGGCCATGCAGGATTTCATCCAACAGAGGTCGAAGTCGCAGTCTGCAAGGTCGAAGCTATGAAAATACCAACAGTTACTCGTCGTTCCTCAGATGGCGTTTTGTGCTGCAAACACACATTGCTTGTGCAATGCTTCCTAGCAGCAGGGTGTTAGCAAGGCTGCAGGCCACAGCCTGGGAATGCCATGGCATTGGCGTCCTCTATTGCAAATCCTGCGCATGCTGCAAAACTCATGCTAGTCGCTTATGCATTGTAGACCTCTCTGTACCACTACACAACTATCTGACATGAGCTGTCATGCTAAAAGATGCCATAGTGCCACTCCACGCGCATGCCCACGCAGTTACAAGCAATCAAGCAGCAGCTGTCGTACTGTGTACATCAACCTCTAGTCTACTACGCACATGCAAGGTATTGCATGGTCATACATGACATCATGCACATATTTCATCAAGCAAATGAGCATACGCATGTGATTAGATGCCTGCACCGGGTACTATGACTAGCGCACACTCTATACTACCCACCCCGCTAGACATGGCAGTCAACATGCAGTCCATGTTTACCTGCAACACGCCAAGGTGTGGGTACCTATACCAAGCACTGATGCACTTCATGTTTGAGTTGATGCAACCGCGCGATGGCCAGGCTATATCGCGTCGACAGTATACTATACTCTGGTCCAGCATCATGCAGGGAATGCAAGGGCGTTGTGGCATTGGTTCCCACAAACAGTTGATGACCCACTTTCAGCGCGCCCACCATGGCCACCAGGCGCCATAGCAACATCTGAGTGCAGTGCTGAGGGCGAAAGACATTGAGAAACCATGCACCTCAGCAATGCAGAAGGCATACACAGGTAGAACTGCACACAATAATGACAACAACCACAGGTTGTAATGGATACCATTGTTCTCTTCCAGCAAGCGCAATACATGCCACGCAGGCATAAAGATTGATCAACTCTTAGTTATAAGATCCAGACGGCCTGGACCAACTCCGATCCACTTGATTGGCGTCTGGAGCAACTCTTCAATGCGTTCTACATACGCCCGGGCCTCTGCAGGGAGATCTGAGTAATTTCGCACACCAGAGATGTCCATAGACCACCCAGGCATTGTCTCATACACCACCTGCCAAACACAAAGGTTACACCAATCGCACATGCTGGTGAGTTTGAAGTGTCCACAGCATAAGAAGCACTCTCAAAAGATGCTGAGATTCAGAACGTGCATGTGCACATTGTTGAACAGTACAGTAGGCTTACCTCAATGTTCTCCAACACCTTGAGGTTGGCAGGGAAAGATGGCAGATTGTCTCCCGCTGCAGTTTTGTAACCAACACCTAACTTCAACTCTGGTAGTCCGGAAAGGACATCTAACTTTGTCAGGTTGAAGGCTGTGAACCCATTGATCATGGAAGCATAGCGCAAGGCAACAATGTCTAGCCAGCCACATCTCCTTGGCCGTCCCGTTGTTGTACCATACTCGAAGCCAGCAGCCCTGAGGTTCTCACCAGCCTCACCAAAAAGCTCCGTAGGATATGGCCCAGAACCAACGCGCGTCGTGTATGCCTTGGCCTGCATATAACAATTGTGATAAACCATCCTTGCAAGTCCTGGAAGCTGGGCACAGGGTAAAGTTACGCGTACCACCCCAACAATGCCTTCAATTCTGGAAGGAGCGAGGCCAAGGCCCGAGCAGATGCCGCCGATGGATGGGTTGGAAGAGGTCACAAATGGATAGGTACCAAAATCCAAGTCCAGCATAGTTGCGTTGGCACCCTCAATCAGAATGCGCTTGCCCTGTGCACAGGCATCTTTGTGTAAAGCTGCAGTGTCAGTAACTATGGGGTTGTTGATCACACAACCCATGGGAGTACATAGTTACAAGTGTACGTGACAAAGCAACACTTTTGTAACTTTTCGGCCAACCTCACACATACCTGAGCATATGCCTCATTGACGTAGTGCACAGTATCCGCCACATAGGGCTTGAGGCGCTCAGCATACTTCGCATAGTCCTCACAGATCGCATCAA
The DNA here is from genome assembly GCA_009103225.1 of Chlorokybus atmophyticus. Classification (NCBI taxonomy): domain Eukaryota; kingdom Viridiplantae; phylum Streptophyta; class Chlorokybophyceae; order Chlorokybales; family Chlorokybaceae; genus Chlorokybus; species Chlorokybus atmophyticus. The sequence continues at coordinate 679,750 of RHPI01003642.1, forward strand.
GGTCATAGGTGAAGTCTTGAAACCGTTGGCTGTAGTCGTTGCACAGTATTTGAACCTGTGAGTGCAGAACTTGAAGACAGCATGTCATGCATTTCACTCGCCTAGTGCAGCTTTGCATCTCTTAAAAAAACTTCACGACAAACACCGACCTGACTGCGAAACAACTCTGGATCTTGCAGGTCACAGATGCGGACGCCGTTCCTCGTAGCTTTTGCGGCGTAACATGGACCAATTCCACGCTTTGTTGTCCCAATCTTGTTGCCAGCCAACTCCGCTTCACGCAAGCCATCAACTTCCTGCCAGCACACAATGCACCGTTCCTCCAAAGCGTGGGGGCAACCACACAGTATAAACATTGTGCGAACCGTGCTGGTGCAGACAAGAAACTCTGACAACTGCCCAAACAGAAATGTGCACCTTGTGGAAGTCGAACAGCAAGTGCGCGCGGTCAGAAATGAGGAGCCTTCCTGCGCACTCAACTCCACGCTCTGATAGCTTATCAATCTCCTCAAACAGGCCTGGTAGGTTGACAACTACTCCATTGCCGATTACGCACATAGCATCCTGATTCAAGATCCCTGACGGGATCAGATGAAGAGCGTACTTCCGACCCTCGCTGTCATAAATGGTGTGCCCCGCGTTTGCTCCCCCCTATGACGTACAGTTGTCAATGCACATCACAAGAGCTTGCACATACAACTTCAAGTTTGCAGCAATCCGCCATACATAGATCGCTCACATGGCAGCACGCATAACAAGCCCGGAACGTCATATTTAGTGAACCGCATCACATGCGACTCTCGTCATGTGCGCATGTCTGCACTGGCGTTCGTAGCGTAGTTGTCATAGCATTGCCGGGCGAACAGCTTAGGCAGCAAGCAAAGTGCAATGGTGACAAAAGCTGTTTCAAAAGCAAAGCATGCAATTGGCTTTCACTACCTGGCAGCGGGCAACAATGTCGTACTTCTGCGCAAGGATGTCCACGAGCTTGCCCTTGCCTTCGTCTCCCCACTGCGTTCCCAAAACAGCGCAGACTGCACTGAGTTCGGACTTGCCTGTGCTGTCCGCCTGCTTCTCTGATCGCTCCGCAACGCCAGCTCCCTTGCCGGCTTGCGCCACGCACACCACCATGCTGCTGCCTCTCCGCCTGCTACTCCTGCTGCCGTTTGCTGCACATTTCAACACATGGGACACGCTCGACCTGCTGCAACCTCCGGACAACCGCAGACTCTCCACTCTGCTGGCATGCACGGACGAAGCAGCAGAAGAAAGGCACGGCTGCGGGCAGCAAGCAGCCTGCTGCTGCACCGCACCGGGCACCAATGCGTGCCCTGCTGCCGCAGCCATTGCCACCGTCCTGTCGTCCCTGGAAATTTGCAGGTCAGGTTCTGTCAGCACTCGACGCAGCGCCTGTCTACCAGCCCATCCCAGCACCGCCCTCTACACGGGCACCGCCGCCGACACCGCCGCCGGCGAGCAAAGAGACGCCAGGGCGCCGGAAACCCTAACTCTAACGAACCGGATCCAATAAGGGAAATTAGTCAATCGGGATCGTCCGACGCCCAAGCGTGGCCCAAGTGGCGTAATAATCAGAGCCACTGTAACACGTCAGGTGGTCAGTGCAGCGCTTATCGCCGCCTGTATAGGCGGGAAAGGCTGGGAGGCGGGGGATAAAGCTTGGTGGGTTCTTGTTCTTGTTCTTGCCCTTGTTGTGCTCATTGTAGGCGTGCGCTGCGTGCTTGTGCTAGGGTCGGCTTCTCGCCGGACTGGAACTCTGGGAGAGGGAAGCCTGGTGGTGTGGTCAGGGCGATGCCGGCCGGCGACCCCGGCCTGAGCTTAGATTCGGACTGGGAGGCGGTGGAGGCGGTAAAGGACTCGGACGTTGAGGACGCCATGGTGAGCCCCTCTGCAACAGCGGAGCCACCACCTCCTGAGGCGCAGGAGGCGGAGGTAGCAATTGGCACAGACGACGACAACGACGACCTTGACGACCGTGGCGGCGACGACAAGAATGACGGCGCTGGCCAGCGCAGTCGTGGTGAGGGCGCCGCAGCCGACAGCCAGCAATTGCCGTCCCCTCAAGCTGCCGCCGCCACCTCTGAGCCCGCGCAAACACAAGACGACCAAGACAAGCCGCAGGTTGAGGCCGGCAGCGCAGCAGACGCGCCACCTCTAGGTACTTGTCTTTTGTACTTGTAGTTGCCACTTTGACATAGTCAATTCTCAAGCATAGCATTTCGTGTAATTCTGCATGTTTGGTACCAATGCAGTGACAGCCAATCACTCTTGCGTGAAGAGTTTGCGCAAACATTGCTGTGTGTAAGTCCAAAGAGTGTGTGCACCAGCGTAACTTGCCTTAACTGACTACAATAGCACACCACAAGTTGAGCAAATCTTGATCCTCAGGTCCCACCTTGGCGGGTTGGGATGCTGCGCTGGGGGGTGATGCCTGGTTGGCGGGCGGAGCGACCCCGCATGGAGAGCGGGATTGGCAAGAAGTTGAGGAGGTGCTGTTCTGTCCATAGCTTCTTGTGAGATCACTTGCAATGCCCCGGTAGTGTTTGTGCCAATAGCCGATTGCAAAGCAGATGCAGCGAACTGCGCAAGAATTCGCAGCGGATGTAGCAGTCATGGCTGCGGCAGCTCGCAAGGAGGCTGCAGCTGCTGTGAGCAAGGTATGACTTCCACAAAGCATACATCCCTTGTGTTGCATGTAGGCAAGGGGTGCAATTTGGTTTGGTGATGTTCAGAGCGTCTTCGTTGCAGCTGTCTTGAGTAGCATTGTGGTCACATTTAACGTTGCAGTGAATGTCTGTGGTTTGAATGCAACATATGTGCACTTACAGGGCGAGCAGTTGGTCGTCGAGGGCATGAGGCGGCTCGAGCAGACAGCACCCGGCCTCAAGAATGTGGCACAGGGTTTGGGAACCAAGCTCACCAGCTGGTGGAGCCATTTTGACCCTGTGCCAACAGCAGCTAGCGAACCAGCGGCAAGCCCATCCACCCGCCAGCGTCGGCTTGAAGCAGACCCCAGGGTGTTGCAGTCCGTCTTCAACCTTCCAGTCGAAGAGCACCTGTTGGAAGGTGTGTGATGCGAGGCGGTTCGTTGGCTGTTATCACTGTGGCCATCTGAGAGGTTGCATGCAGTTCAGTTGGTTCCAGTCATGTTTGACAAGCTGACATTGTTTGTGCTGCACAGCATTCCGTTGCAAGCTTTTGCAAACATACCGCTGCGCGCACAATGGATACACTCCAGATATCCAAATGGCGTTTCAAGGCACACTATACATAAGTGATAAGCATGTCTGCTTTCATATAGAAGAGCGCGGCCGGCGCCTGCCAGTAAGGACCAAAAACGACACGAGCTTCGATACATGCCATGTGTTGCAACAGTCCTGGCTTAGGGTCTCATGCTGCGATGTCTGATGAGCGTTGTGCCTGTATAAGGTGGTGGTTGAGCATGCACAAGTTACCAGTGTGTTGCGACAAGCGGCTCGCGCTAAAGGGGAGTCAGACATTCTCAAGTTGGAGTTACAGAATGCCGAATCTGTAAGTGGTCAAGCACTGCACCCCAACTTCTCATGATTTGACTGCATGGTCGAGAGGTCCTTGGTGTATCGCATTTCGCATGTCTCGTCACCTCATAACCAATGCCTGTTGCCTGAACACACAGATCAGCATGCGCGACTTTGAAGGCAAGGACTTGGAGAGTGCACATGCACTTCTGGAGCATATGTGTGAGCCTGCAGAGTAACAGCAGAAAGCATCTGTGCTCCACATCAAGCAACGACGCAGCTGCAATAATCAGGCGTCTCTGGGGGCCAAGCACCAATGCCTTGATTGCCTTGTTCAAAATTCCCAAATCACTCATTTCAGCACTGTTGCTCCCTTCCAAGTCCTCCTCATCGTACTCTCCTCTCAAATGGCCTGCCCTGCTCCTGTTGCACTCGACAGAAAACCGGAGAGCACGGTTGCTTGCAACGCTGGAAGCATGTATATATGCTATGTGGATGATACGCAGCCAACACAGGTTGCGCAGATGATGGTGCCTGGCCATGATTTGCTTAGGTGCATGTACATTCCCAAGTGTCGTGCAGAGTTTGTGTAATGCGGTGTCTGGGATGGGCTGTTCACGCGTGATACGTTCTAAACAGGGGGAGGGACTAGCCCCGCATAGTCATTGAAACGCAAATAACAATGGTTGGCGCTCACATGATTGAATCAAAGGACCTTTACATACTGTGCATGCACAACCAACTCACATTGCATAAATGAAACAATAACCAAGTCTCTCTGTCACACACACATAGTACTATTACGGCAAATATGGCCATGTATATTACTGAATGACAATGTAACATCAGAAGATACGTTGTGATTCAGAAATATTATACAAAAAAACATGCCAATACGCTGTCGCACTTGCAAAACTGATTATCAAAGTGGCATGGCTACAGGTCTCAATATTGAAATACAACTGTTGCAAGTTGAGCCCTTGGCCCACTATACTACTCTGCCAGGCTGATACTATGTGCATGATGGAGAATGGCCGCAAAGGGTTTATGAACTTTCTCAAGTGGTAAGGTGCCAGCTTGAAATCATATAAATCCTTTTTTATATTATATTCATACCAATCAACTCTGCAATCCCACTATGCACCTCATTTTCACTCATATGCAATTCACGCGTGATCATGTCAAAAACCCGTACCGATACTGAACCGTAGTACTGCACGCGCAATGTGCATCATGACGAATTTTGGAATTTCAAATGCCCCAACCAATTGACAACTTTCCAATCACTGTTACTCATGTTGATTGCTTGCAAGACATGCAACAATAGAAATCATTCACTGCATCTGTGGTGACCCTGTGACATGCGGGTTGCTAATGACAACCACCTTATGAAACCAAAATGTGTTTGACAACCTTCATCACTTAATTGGCTGAAATTGGCAGTAACTACCTGCACACGCGTTCATGTTGATGCACGTATGCTGCTGCTCATGTTGTGGCCCATATTGTGCTGAATGGCAAATAAGTTGCAATTGTGACACGCTGTAACACTCGTGCGCAAACAAGCAATGCGGAATGTAGGTTAGGGAGGAAGAGATGCGCTGACGTGATTGCACAAACCTTATGTGCACAAACAATGACACATGCAGCATTTGTAAGCAACGCACCAGGTGACAACTTACGATCACACACACTCGCAGCTGCATAATGCAATTAATTGCTGCGTGACACACAAGGTCATGCAGCTTAACAATTAAAGCCACTATGACAGGTTGCAATTCGTCTAATACAATGCAATGAACGCTATCACTTCCCTGCCAGAGGCGAAGACACATGCTGTGACCCATGAAATGCAAATGAGTACTAGTGACACGACCGGCGGGACTTGGACAAGTACCAGATCACCCATGCCATGCTGCCATGCCATGCCGTGCCGCCATGCCATGCCGTGCCATGCCATGCTGTGCATGTGCCGAACAATGCAGATTGCAAATGCAATGCCTAGTGCGTCCAGCTGTTCCACTCCGCCTTAGAGTTGTGTCACCATGCTTGATGCCGCAACTTGGCCTCCACCAAGCGCCACCAAGCTCCTGATTGCTGCAGGGAGCCAGCCAGACGGAACTCGCTTGTTGCACGACGGGAGAGGAAGCAACACACTGTGTGCCCTACAGCGCAGCAACCGCTATTGGGTGACGGCAACTGCACTCAGTCCATGCACTCTGCAAGTAATGCTTACCACTTCTGACCGCGCCTAAGCAGTCGGTCCAAAGCTGAAGCCTCCTGGAGGCGGGACAGGTTGCGCCCCACCAAATGCATATGTGCTTTGAGAGGCATCCACAGCTGGCGCCAGATTCTGGTCTTCATCATCCTCCAGGCCGAAGTATACCTCAAGAATCTTGACAGCTTTCTCATAAATATCATTGTTGCTGTGGTTTTGCAACTGTTCAATCTTCTCCAAGCCCTCCGCCTCGTCTACCCACTGCGCGTACAGATTGATGCCGCCCGTCATCCCTTGCTCCTTGTCATGCTCCCCGACCTTCAGGATGTTCTCAAGGCCTTCCAAGGCCACCGTCACAATGCGAGCGTCTGAGCACGTCAACAGGTCGCATAGAGGCTTGATGCATGCTTGACTGACAAGGTACCTGCGCCAGTGCTGCATTAGACCACAACAGCCAAACACAGTACAACCCTACAACGCTGCACAACCCTTGCAAGTGCCAAATTACTCCACTGCAGCAAAAACATACTTGATCTGATCAGGTGTGCCGCCAGATGTAGCATTGGAAATTGCCCAAGCAGCTTCTTTCTTTATGTCAAACTCTGCAGTCGCTAGCAGATGCACAAGGGGAGGGATGATATTGGCCTCGATGACAGCCTGTATCTGGTCCTTATTGCCAGCTGTGATGTTGGAAATCGTCCAGCAGGCCTCCTTTTTGATGCTCTTCTTGTGGTTCATGGTCAAGAGATTGTGCAGCGACGGAAGTGCATTGCAGTTGATCACAATCTGATGCAACAGCCACCAAATCAGCACTACAACTCACTGCATGCTCAAACAAGCCTGCCATGCACCTGAAACTCACCTGTGTTTGCACATCGTCACCAGTGACAATGTTTCCCACTGTCCTAAGCGCTGGAATCAGTACTGCAGCGGAGTGATGCCTGCAAGAATAATAGTCATAAGTGGCAACCTCTATGCAAGCGCAGCTGCCAACAATGCGATGCGACTCCTTACGATAGCAACTCTACAAGCCGCCGTGTAACGCCAGCTTCAATGACAGCTTGGATCTTGTCATTGGTGCCATCAGAGAGATACGACAGTGCCCAGCAGGCATCAGTCAAGACCTCTTCATCATTAGATTCAATCAGCCACTTCAGGGCTGGTAGAGCGGGCTTGGACTGTACAGCAACCATTAGTAAACTTGCATGCTGCCAGGAGGCAGGAGTTGCTGCTCATGCTGCATGCGTGACGAACAAATAAGGACCACTGCTATACCTGTTCAAAGGACGGTTGAGGCTTGCCTCGGCAAAAGTTTGACAGAGTCCAGGTGGCGTTGCGCAGCATTGTGATTTTGGAGTTCTCGCTAAGCTGACTCAGCAAGGGCTGAAGTGCGCCGTGGCTCAATACAAGATCACGGCATTTGGGCGAGTCTCCAGCAATGTTACCCAAAGCCCAAACCGCCTACGTGGACAGCGTGTCAAAGCCATGCCGCAAAGTAAACTGCCACTAAATAAAATACAGAACGGGAGGGACAGACAAAGTACTGCTGAGTACCTGCTCTCGCACATCATCATTCTGAGACATCAACAACTGCACCAAGATGGGAACTGCTCCATGGTCAATGACAACTCCAGTGTGATCAGAAGTCCCAGAGGCAATATTGGTCAACGCCCAAGCTGCTTCAAACTGCGATGTGCACATTCAGCACACAGTGCAGGGAACTGAGATACCAGCACAACTGCACTCTGGCAGATCACGAGAACATGCAAATTTCAGAGGTAAGCCATACCTGCAACTGCGGAAATTCATTGGCTTGCAAAAACTGTACAAAGCGCGGCACAACACCTGCTTTGATAACTTCTTCTATCGGTGGGCTTCTCTCTGCATGCACCATATGTCAACAACCAGCATCGGCAAGGTGACTCTCCTCGTAGGTTTCCCACCCACACGGGCGCAAGCAATTGCATGTGCTACAGATCAAATAACAATGCAATCAGAGACGCACCAATTGAAAGCAGCTTGCGGAACTGTTGCGTCGCCTCTAACATCATCTGTGGATCTTCGGAGTACACCCCTCGTACCATGTCGGGAAGGCTTTCCAACTGCATTGAATATTAGGCGCGTCAGTACAAACCTGCAAAACATCCCAATCATGCACGACGCATGACGACTACGGTTGAGGATGTGCGTTGCGCCAACACATCAAAACAATGAACATGTTGTCGATTATGTGTTGTGACCGGCAGTTGTGGCATATACTTACATGCTGCACAGAGCAGCAGGAGCGGCGCAAAATGCTCTCATGTCATGCACAGACATGCAGAGACCATGCTTCGCAGCCAATGAAAAACAGGGAAGCAACGTGTCTGAATTGCAGTGCAGCAAAATGTTCACAACACTCCGGCGACAGGACATTGCCTAGTGAGTTGAGCACTCCAGCATGCATGGCTGTACCAGGTACTGCTGACTGCAGCAAGGGTTCGTACATCGTACAGGCAACCAACGTGCAGAGCTAAGCTGGGAGCGACAATCACCTTTTGCATGACAGTTGTATGCAAGGGTTTCGACGAATCTGCAGAGAGCGCTAGGGAAGAGCCTGAGCCCGGTAGGCCTTCACGGCGCTTCTTCAACAACGACTCCTCCCTCTTGGACTTCCGAATCTCGACCATGGTGTCCTCCCGCTTGCGCCTGCTCTCGTCTGCATCCATCGCCTTCTTCCATCCCTTCTTACGAGCCTCGCTCCGGCTTCCCGGCCTGAGTGACATCTTGGCAGCCCACCCACCTGCACCAACTCCCAGCCTACCCGCCGGACGCTGACGCCGTCTTGACAGCAACCCGAGTGCGCAGCTGGTTGCTCACCTCGCAAACCCACTCGCCTCTCAGCGGTGCAAAGCGCTGACCCCTTGTACAACAAGCCTCTTGATGCCGCCGCCTCGACCCTAACCTCCAACGTTGCCGACGACTCCGCCGCCGCCGCCCGTACTTTGGGCTAGGGTTTGCGCAAACTGTGGTGCTTTGCGCCAACTCCCGCGTTTTTCAAAGCTCAAAGCCTTCAAGGCTGTCGGCAGCCAAACCGGACCAGGTCAATGGACTGTGATGGTGAGAGCATCGGCTTCTTAGCTGACATCCGTCTTGCAGCTTGCAAGGGTCGTTAGCACCACCGCTGTCCATTAGACTCAGTTTCCTGAAGCTAGCGTTACCTTACAATCGTTACGACTGTGGTGTACTCCATGTCACATCATGTGACTCACACACGTGAATGGCATTCACAATGAGTGGCCACTCACAAAGATAATTTACGATAACTTACTTTGAGTGCCAATTTATTGGTTGAAGCGACGTATACATGTCACTTAAGCATCGTTCCCACCATGAGAAAATTGAAGCAAAAGTTGCACAACTCCTGTTTTGTTGCACTGCATGATGTGGGTTACAATTGGAATTGCTACACACACACAAGTGCAAAATGTGAGATTATGTCAGCATAAAAAGCATTGAAGTCTGTATTCAAGGGTAAGACCATTTATATATAAGTTGACTATCATATATACTGCGTGAAGATTGCTCGATAAGTTTACATAGCGAAAAGGTAAAGACATGTTGCTGCTATCTATTAATATACTGTGTTTACATGCGTGTGTTGTACAACTTATAAAGACACACGTGCGTTTTTATATGATGGTATGCTCACACGATATAATTGCATGCGATGTTATGGTTGAATGTTAATATGCGCGTTTACGCTTCATATTAACAACTTGCAATGCAAGCTATGTATGTCGCATTTTTCTCATCTCATTTCATTTTATCATATCGTATGTTATGAATATCATCATATAGGTATATGCACATATGCATGGTTATATATAAGCAATGACTTTTTCGAGTACATATTGTAAACGTAGAATTTGGTTGGGGCTACAACATTAATACAGGTTTTATGGAATACGCACATGTTTCGGCCTTCTCATTTATGTTTGCTTGACAATCACGCCACTGTGTTTCAGACATCGCGTAATTGCATGATAAAATGCATGGATTATCTCACTAATCTATACTTATACATGAAAGTAACGCATATCATGTAATTCTTACATGGCAACACGGAGGGCCGCGGAATGTCAACATACATAAACGCCTTGCGCATGTCGTGTACAGCACCAATTTGTCTTCTTGCATTGCACTATTAATGCTACATACACATTAAAGACAACAATAATTATGTAAACAAGCTTAGCTTGAGCTGAATCGGGGTTGGCCTAGACATATCAAGTTCTCAACTATGCGTGCAAAGGCAGGATAGAAGGGCAGGGCACGCAGGTGGAGCCTTGGACAAGCAGCAGGCAGCGTTCAGCTAGCCGTACATGCTGCGTACAAGAGCATGTTTGCTTTACTTACAATTGCAACAACTACGAGCGTTGTCAAGCAAGTGTTCACCGTCAGTGCAATCATGCATAGCTGCCACCATGCCCGACTGAGCCTAACACAACCTAGACGCACAACCAGTCATGCTATGCGAGCGCCGCATTTGCCTCAAGCTGCTGGGCCGTGAGCCACATGTCCCCACCGCTGTAACCGGAGCAATAATAATAGGGGTAATATTGCTACATAAATAACACATTCTGTATGAATAAGTATTTAAACATGCTTATTTATACCTCCTTTTTTACGGTTCCTCGCTTATAAAAGGCTATGATGCTTTATCGTAGCTGAAATAAGTCCCACTGGGTGTAGAATCGCTTATTCAAGCCTATATAGTGTCACATTTGATAAAATGTGATCACTATCTCGTTCGGTACCTTACGATAGGTATCTTCCAGTAGGTACATTATCGATAGGTACCTTATCTGAGCTTTGATTGGCTCACGCTAGATTTCCTAACTACCCTATCCGTAGGGTTGATGTCTGGTTGTTAGTTAATTATCTGAACGTATATATTTGATATACTCTAAATATCAAAGGTCACATTAAACTGATGTGGGGACTTTCAGTTCTCTGCTCAGTGGCGGCCGCGCCGTTGAAAGGCTTGTCATAGGCGGTGTGGGTGTTGGGGTAGAGGATTGAAGGGGCATCACCGGCGACGGTGGTGCTGTTACATTGGTACCCAAGAGCTGGGGGGTGACGTGGGTACTTATAGGGGGCGGCGACCTGCTTTTGGCCAATCAGAAGGCGTCGGCGGCGGCCTCCTATTCGTCCATGCAGCCCAAGCTTCAAGTTAGCTTCCCTGCGCTACCTTCACGTTGAAGCCACCCATAAAAGAGGCGGCTTCTCCACGTGTGAGGTACCATCACACACGTCGGTGACTTGCCCGCTTGCCAGCTGCTTGCCAGCTGCTTGCCAGGTGCACGTGTGTACTTTCATGCACATCATTCAGTGACTTGCCAGTGCATGAGTGCGGCTTGCTAGTGTGCCATCACTGCTTGTCACACTTAGTGCACTATCATTGCTTGTAGTGATTGCCTGTTATTGCATGCGGTGATTGCTTGTCATTGTGCTTGCCAGTGCATGTCACGATTGGTCACGGTACGGCTTGCCTTTTGCATGCCTGTGACGTACCTGTGACCTGCCAGCTGCTTGTCCGGGTCGCTTGACCCGAGTCTGCAAGTTCCGAACCAAGCTGTTCCCAAACCCTCCCCCTGGAGATTGGGATTTGGTTAGGACAGTTTTGGGGCGAATCTAGGGCATTCTGTTCCCAAACACTGTTAATCTGAAACCTTCCCCATCTGGCTTCAGCCTGGAGATTGAGACTTGGTTGAGGACAACACAGGGTTAGGACATTCTGGTCCCACTCAGACTTGTTCTGTTTGATGAATATCCAGATCTAACGTTTCTCGTTTTGAAACTGGTTTGGACTTTGTTTGAGACTTTTACAACTTGGGGTCATTTTGATCCTCTCGTTGAACCTGATCCGTTGGTGAGGTTCTCACCATTTCATTTTGCCTGTTTTGCAGACAAATGGAAGAGAACTCGGTGCCCACCTCAAAGGGGGAAAGCTCGCGAAAAGAGCAATTATCCCGTGAGGAGGAGTTTCCATCTATGGAGGATATTTCCAACCCGGATGATGCACCTGATGAGTCTCATGCTGCTAAGGATGTGGATGGCTTGGTGGAACCAGACGGGCCACCACCACCACCATCATTCGTGCATCCTGAAATCTCAATTCGCTTGACAAAACAGGAGTTGATGGACCACTTTCTTGGCACCTATGATGAGGAGCCTCGTGAGGCGATTGTCTCGCTCGTCAACTTCCTCTTTCATGAGGCGGAAAAGATCTGAAAGCTCCCCACTTTATGGGGCAAAATTGGGAGGGATTAACGGGTGAAGGCAAACGTGTTCTGAACATGATCGAGCTCCTTCAACGCTGTAACGGAGTGCTACCTCTATAGAGGTTCCCCGCCCTTATTTAAGATTAGATAAGGGTCCCAACGGGTATATACAGCCAATTAAGCCGTATTAGGGCCGTTAACCTAGTGTTAAGGCCCTAATGTAGTGTTACTTAACTGTAACACTGATATCGACAATCGACATGAGTCTCATGTCGATATCAGCTGTATGGCGGCACTGCTAACGCAGCAGCCGCCATAGCCAGGGGATCTTCTGCTTCGGCAGTTGCCCCTGGCGGCGGCGGTGTGGTTGGCGTGGCTGGTGGTGGTGTTGGGGTAGGGGATTAAAGGGAGGAGGTAGCACCCCCTCTCCTTACATTGGTATCGGAGCACGGGCGGCAAGGGGCCTGTGGGAGGGGCGGCGGCAGGCGGCAGCGACGTTAAACTAGTGGTAGTTAAAGTGTTTTATGTTTTAACTATAATAGTTAAACGCTGCTGCTGGTGCCTAGCCTAGCCTAGCTTGCCATGCCATGCATGCCATGCCTAGCCTAGCATGCTTGTCCTAGTCTAGTTTGTTATTGTGTGAAGGGAGCCGGCCATTCAGGCCTATCCCTGAAGCATTGCATTGCAGCACAACACATAGTAAACATACATTGATTGTGTTATATTGTGTGTGTACCACCACGTGGATTCGTGGTGGTGTAAGGGTTTTTCTATTAATTTGGAAATTCCCTTGGGGGGGGGGCAGTTCGGTGGCAACATCGACTGTCTCAGTGCCGCCATTTTGAGCGGTGAGGCCGCCAGGATTTTCTGAGCGGCCGATATCAAACTCACCATTCACAACTGGTCGATATCGGCATGTAAGGTCGATTTGACGAGATTTTGGCACCTTGTGTGTCAATCACAGTTGTGAATTGTGCTGGGTTGTACAAAGTGAAAACTTTGAGAAATCATAACTCGTGAAACGTCGCGTGGATTCGCGCACGGTTTGTTGCAGAGTGAGTGTCTAGTTGAGGTGTGTGGAGAGCTCTTTTTGGGGTGTATACTCCATCGTAACGCCTTAAAACTTGACGAGACAAAATCAGTAGATTTTACCTGTATTGCAGTGCACAATCTGAGTACTTGTGCACTTGCTAACGGCTGTCTTTGGGCAGATGTCTGACCAAGAAGAGGGAGGTGAGAAGTACTTTACCGTCCCTGACTCGTCGTCATCATACGAACCATCAAGTGATGACAAAGTGAGAGACTCGGACACGAGTGAGAGCTACAAGCTCACTGAGAGTGACAAGGAGGAAGCTGCGCAGGATAGCGAAGCTTCTCCCAATCAATCTACTCAGAGTGGGCCAGCTACAATAGACACACAGTCTGTCATTGGTGGGGCTATTGAGAAGTATGCGCAAGAGCGCAAAGCCTTGATCGATGCTCACCCACAGCTTCGTCAGGAAGTGTGGGATGCATGGGCGCAGACGGTTCGTGATGGCTATGAGACAGACTTTGCCACACTCCCTCGTGCAAGCAAGGAGATGGTGATCCGCATGCTCGAGCATGAGCTGACGAACAACATCCCGCCACTCGTGCGAGGTGATCCAAAGGTGGCTGCTATCATGACCGTATATGATAAGCCTCTCCCTTACCAAGGCAAGCGAATGGCGTTTGAGGCTTTGGCCAACTTGGGAGTGGAAACCTCACAGCGTTGCAAGGACGTGTTCTGGTGGCGGGTGCTACTTCAGCAGCTGGTGCATCAGCGGGGCTGCCGGTTACAGCACTGAACAAGCCTGAGAAGTTCAAGCCCAACGGCAGTGTCAGCATCCATGATTGGGTGGTCACTGTTGAGCACTATTTGACAGCACTGAAGCGCCCAGTTGGTGAGCACATTGCTGTTGCTGAGTTGCTCATGCCATCTGACGCTCTCGCCGAGTGGGCGAGGCAGACAGAGGATGGTGCGGCTAAGACAGTGGAGGCACTATTCAAGTTCCTTGTGGAGCGCTATGGTGGCATGGATCAACATCGAAAAGTGGAAGAGTATGCTTGTGTGCTTGTACATGTGGAGTTCAACATGCTTACCGATGTGTTGCATGCATTGACTGAGTTGCAAAATAAGCACAGAACCTTGAGTATGGTGGTAATGGTGCCAAAGTATCATGGCCCATGGTTCAAACATACTCGCGGAGGGTCTGTGTTGAAGCAATTCAGCAAGCGTGAAACAGGGACAGTACGGTTGTCAGCCATATTGATCAACCCTCGCATTGGTCACGGACTCTTGGCTACATTTCAAGGACGGGTGGTACCTCTGTTGTGGACATTTAGTGGCACAATGCAAGGTGTAAACAGTTCGTTCTTGATTGACACTGGTGCAACACACAACTTCATTGAGGAACAATGGGTTGTGCGCAACAAGATAGCGTGTAAACCCTCAGCATTTTCAGCTGCCGGTGCGGGGGGGTGCGTTGCCAGTGAAAGGGGATATAAAAATGAAAGTAAAGATTGGTAATTATCATGCCACTCTTACTTTCATAGTGGTATCCATCAACATATCAGGTGTTGATGTGGTATTAGGACAGGAATGGCAGGAAAATGTCAAAATGACATTGGATACTGGCGCACGCTTGTGCACAGTACAGAAAGGTCGTAAGCGTGTAACATTGTCTGTGAAAGGGTCACATAGCTTGGACCACAAGCAGACCGACCCTGCGCTACTCACTGCACTGCAAGTGAAACGTGCGTTGCGCAAAAATACACCGGCGTTTCTGGTACACTTGACGTCGTCGGACGACTTTGTGCCGGGAAATATAGAAGGTGTTGCAGACATCATTGAGGAATATCAAGATGTGTTCTCAGATGAGTTGTCAGGCTTACCTCCTGATCGAGGTGTCGGACACACATATCACTCATTCCTGATAGTGAGCCTCCGTTTCGGCCTATATATAGGCTGAGCCCCCGAGAGGGGGGGGAAAGGGAAACTCAAATCAAAGAGTTATTGGAAAAGGGATTGATTGAACCGAGTTCTTCACCCTTTGGCGCGCCCATCTTGTTTGTGATGAAAAAGAATGGAAAGCTGCGCATGTGTGTGGATTATCGTGCTTTGAACAAGATCACGGCAAAGAATCGATACCCGCTGCCCCGGATTGATGATGTGTTTGATAAACTGTCGGGAAATGCGTACTTTAGTACGTTGGACTTAACAAGTGGGTATCATCAAATCCGGATTCATCCTTCTGATGTTTACAAGACAGCATTCAGAACACCTTCGGGCCATTATCAATACAAAGTGTTACCTTTTGGATTGACTAATGCGCCCGCAGTGTTTCAGAAGGAAATGAATAAGATTTTTGGTGGCATACTTGGCAAGTATGTTATGGTTTACTTGGATGACATTATTGTCTTTAGTAAAACCAAGGAAGAGCATAAGCAGCACTTGAAAGCGGTGTTCGCCTTGCTGCGTACACATCGCTTGTTTGCCAATCTTGCGAAGTGTGACTTCTGCAAGACGGAGTTGCCATTCTTGGGGCACATTGTGAGCGGTGCGGGTGTGAAACCTGACCCTCGCAAAGTGCAAGTTGTAAAGGATTGGCCTCAACCTAAGAATATCCATCAGCTGCGATCATTCTTGGGATTGGCAAACTACTTTCGCAAGTTTATGATGGGGTACTCCACAGTAGTGGTGCCTTTGACAAAACTGTTGCGAAAAGATGCTCCATTCTTATGGACAGCTGAACAAGAAGCTGCTATGCAACAGGTGAAGCTAACTTTGACTTCTGCTCCAGTGTTGGCATTGCCAAACTGGGACAAGCATTTCACTGTGGTTAGCGATGCGTCCACCCTTGGGTGTGGTGCAGTACTGTTGCAAGATGGCAGACCATGTGCTTATGAGAGAAGGAAGTTCATCCCAGCAGAGGTGAATTACAATACCACCGAGCAAGAGTTGCTTTGTATAGTACATGCTCTGGAAACATGGCGATGTTACTGGGAGGGGGTTCAGTTCACAGTGGTGACTGATCATAATCCATTGGTGTATGTCTCAACACAGCAAAACTTGTCACGAAGGCAAGCCCGCTGGAATGAGTTTCTGTCTCGGTTTACCTTTGAGTGGGTATACCGGCCAGGCAGAACCAATGTTGCTGATCCTCTGAGTCGTTGTCCATCATTGTTGGCAGCTATGCGTGCGCAATTGCTTGCGACGCGCGGTACATTGCCACCAAATGATGAGTTTGTGCAAGTTGTTGTGCAAGGGTATGCTTTTGACCCATGGTTCTCGTCAGAGGACAACGTGCAAAAGCTGAGCAAACGAGACAACTTATAATATGTGGGCACCAGCTTGGTAATACCTGACCATGCTGGATTGCGTGCGAAATGCATAGCTGATGTACACGATCCACCGTACGCTGGGCACTTTGGCAGTCGCAAGATTGTTAAAGCAGTGCAACAGTTGTATTGGTGGCCATCGTTGCCTGTTGACGTAAAACGGTATGTGGACACGTGTGACAAATGTCAGCATGATAAGCCGTTACGTCAGAAACCCGCTGGTTTGCTGCGACCATTGCCTATTCCTGATGGCAAATGGGAAAGTGTGAGTATGGACTTAATTACTGAGCTCCCAGAGACAGCATTAGGTCACACTGCGGTTGCAGTTTTTGTGGATCGTTTAACAAAAATGGTCCACATTGTCCCTTGTCGCACGGAGATAGGCTCCCGTGAGTTGGCGATGGTTTTTGTCGCGTCTGTGTTCAAGTTGCATGGCTTGCCCCGCAACTTTGTGTCAGATCGCGATCCGCGATTTGTGGCTCAGTTTTGGAAGTCGCTATGCAGCTTCTTACACATTCAGCAGAACATGAGCACTGCTTACCATCCACAGACGGATGGTCAGACAGAACGCGCCAATCAAGTGATTGAGGAAACCATCCGGCATTATGTGAGCCCGAATCAGAATGATTGGGATATTTATCTCCCAATGGCTGAGTTTGCGATCAATAATGCATGGCAAGAGAGTGTGCAGGAGACTCCGTTCTTCTTGAATTACGGAGTGCATCCACTGAGTCCTGCGAACATTAAGTTGCCCGCTACTGACGTGACTCGCGTACCTGCAGCGCGCGAGATGGCTTCGGCCATGCAGGATAGGTTAGCGTTGGCAAAAGACTGTCTGCGCGCAGCGCAAGACAGACAAAAAGCCCAAGCTGATGCGCATCGTAGAGAGGCCAACTACGATGTGGGCTGTTCGGTGCTTTTATGTACCAAAAACGTATCCATCAAGGGAGTGGGTACCCGCAAGTTTTTCCCTTGCTGGATAGGCCCTTTCAACATAACTGATCGGGTCGGCACTCACGCGTATCGGCTGGACTTGCCAAAGTCGATACGCATTCACAATGTGTTTCACGTGAGTGTACTGAAACCATACCGTTCTGACGGTCGGGTTCAACCTCCTCCACCCCCCGTTGCAGTGGATGGCGACGATACCTTCGAGTATGAGGTGGAAGCAATCCTGAGTCACCGTAAGCCTCGACGCGGACGCGCGCCGTCTTACTTGGTGAAATGGAAAGGGTATGGTGTTGAGCACAATACGTGGGAGCCCGAAAGGAATCTTACCAACTGCCAAGAGATTCTTCGGGGGTACTGGAATGCTGTGTCCACACGAGGACGGTAAAAGGGTGCTGGCAGACATCTTTACCGCTTCGGCCCTGGTTCTCTCACTGCTTTGGTTTTCGGTGATCATGTAGGGCTTTGCTAACCCTTCATTGAGGACATTGAAACCTAAGTGGGGGGGAATGTAACGGAGTGCTACCTCTATAGAGGTTCCCCGCCCTTATTTAGGATTAAATAAGGGTCCCAACGGGTATATACAGCCAATTAAGCCGTATTAGGGCCGTTAACCTAGTGTTAAGGCCCTGATGTAGTGTTACTTAACTGTAACACTGATATCGACATGCGACATGAGTCTCATGTCGATATCAGCTGTATGGCGGCACTGCTAACGCAGCAGCCGCCATAGCCAGGGGATCTTCTGCTTCGGCAGTTGCCCCTGGCGGCGGCGGTGTGGTCGGCGTGGCTGGTGGTGGTGTTGGGGTAGGGGATTAAAGGGAGGAGGTAGCACCCCCTCTCCTTACAAACGCTCTGACAGTGGTCCACCTGTTTAGGCGCTTGCTCGACCTGCCGAGTTTGTTCCCAACAAACAAGCGGCAATTTTCGACTGGCTCGTGAAGCTGAGACACTATGTTCACTCCCTTCACATTTCTGAGGAGGGAAGTTGCGTTCGCTGAGTTGCTGATCCCAAACGATGCTCTGGCAGAGTGGTACCGCCGTAAGCAACGGGACACGAACCTCGGGCGGGAACTAAACAGTTGTGCTCTTTCATCGAGCAGCGCTATGGTGGCGCAGATCCTGCCCAGGTTGCTCGCAACCAGCTGCACAATCTGCGTCAGAACGGGCGTCCGGTTCAGCAGTATATCTAGAATTTTTAGTCGTTTGTCAGCAAGATCAATGCTGGCAACTACCCATCAGTGATGCTGATCAGCTAGATATGTTCAGGCGTGGCTTGAACACAGATCTCGTGCAGCATGTAGCCGTCAACCCCACGAGTTTGCAAGAGTGGGCCTTGACGGATCCATCAATGCTGATGCAGATGGTTGTTGCTGTGGACAGTGTGAAGCGCTCTCACGCAAACATGCAAACCACAGCAAAAGAGGCAGCCCCGGTTTTAGCTGCAAAGCGCCCGGCCACTGACAACAAACCTTTTGTGAAAATGGCGAAAACATCTCAGCCTGTTGGCCCCTACAACGCGGCCAAATCCACCATCACTTGCAACTTCTGCAAGAAGACAGGTCATGGGGAGGCCAAGTGCTATGCAAAGCAGAATGCATAGAAGGCCAAGCAGCAAAAGGACAAGAAATAGGAATTGTCCGTGGTTGGTAGCTTAGTCGAGCAGAACGACTTAAAAAACTCCATACTTCGTGGTAAAGTTTCCTCTCTTTGTGATGTATTAGATGTATGGACTGATATGAGCACACCACCTGTGTTGACACATGCAAACGGTTGTGTTTTAATCAATGTTCCATTCTCTGAATTGGTAACTGCTGTTAAGCACTTACACGAGTTGCAATTACAACATGCTGTCACTGCATGTGTAGTTATCCCTCAATATCATGGCCCGTGGTCGCAATTGTTGAAAGGGGGAGAAGTAATTATGCAACTCTCACGCAAAGATATAGGCACTTCACCGTTACAAGTGATTTTTATCAAGCCTGCTACCAATCACGGCACTCCGACATTAGCTACATTTGATGGTCACTCAATGCCACTCCAATGGAGATTTGAGAGTTAACTTATGGGTACACCAAGTACAGCATTGATTGATACTGGTGCAAACCATAACTTTGTTGAACATGCTTGTGTGAAACGTAATAACATACCTTTCACACCAGTCACGTCGTATGTACGTGCTGCTGGTTCCACCCTTAATGCAATTGGGGAGGTAAAGGGGCGTCTTTTTATTAACAACCACAAGACTCGACCAACGTTCATCGTGGTGGATATAGGTATCCCCGGGGTGGATGTTGTTTTCGGTGAACAGTGGCACACCGAAGCAGGTTTGCAATTAAACTCTCGAACAAATACGTGCACCTTTCGTCAGGGTAAACGTCAGGTGACGTTAATTGCACCTGCACTCGCACGTGTTGCTCGTGACAATGTTCCGTTCCTCTCTGCTATGCAACTGAAACGTTGCATGCGTAAACGTGAGGAAGTATATTTGATGCACTTACGACAGGTAGGGACACCTATAAAACAGACCGTATCTGACCCTGTGGTGCAATCACTTACGGAACAATACGCAGATGTATTTCAGGATGAACTCCTGGAGTTGCCTCCTGATCGAAACATACATCATACCATTCCGTTGGAAGAGGGGGCAAGCCACCTTGGCGGCCTATCTATAGGCTAAGTCCCTTTGAACATGCGGAAATGGAAAAATAGCTCAAAGAGTTATTGGACAAAGGTTTAATAACAAAGAGCATATCTCCTTTTGGTGCACCAATTTTGTTTGTGCTCAAAAAGAATGGCAAGCTACGCATGTGTATTGATTACCGTGCTTTGAACAAGGTAACTGTGAAAAACAGATACCCTTTGCCTCGGATTGATGATTTGTTTATAAGCCGGTCAGGTGCAACAGTGTTCAGCACACTTGATTTGACCAGTGGTTATCATCAAATCAAAATCCACCCGTCGCATATACAAAAAACTGCATTTCGCACCCCATTGGGACACTTTGAGTATAAAGTGTTACCATTTGGGTTAACAAATGCACCGGCTACATTTTAGACAGCAATGAACGCGGTATTTGGTGATGAATTGTACAAGTTTGTACTGGTATATCTTGACGACATTATTGTGTTCAGCAAAACCCGGGAGGACCACCACAAGCATGTGGAATTGGTTCTAGCTAAGTTACGCGAACACAAATTCTATGCCAACCTGTCCAAATGCAACTTTGCAAAGGATGAACTACCATTTTTAGGGCATGTGATTGGCAAAGAAGGATTGAAACCAGATCCTCAAAAGGTGTGTGCGGTGAAGGATTGGCCACCACCCAAGGATGTACATCAGTTACGTGCTTTCTTGGGGTTAGCCAATTATTTCGCAAGTTCATGCGAGCATATTCTAGCATGGAAAATCCTTTAACATCTTTACTGAGAAAAGATGTTAAATTTGTGTGGACGGAGGCACACGAGGTTGCTTTTACACCCATTAAAGATGCATTAACACAAGCCCCTATGTTAGCCTTCCCCGACCACACCAAGCCTTTTGTGGTGATCAGTGATGCTTCCACCATTGGGTGTGGGGCAGTCCTTCTACAGGATGACAGACCATGTGCATATGAAAGCAGAAAGTTCATTCCTACTGAACGTAACTACACAACCACTGAGCAGGAATTGCTTCGGGTGGTGCACGCGCTGCGCACATGGCGTTGCTATTTGAAAGGTGTGCAATTTTCAGTGATTACTGATCACAACCCGCTCACATTCTTTCATACGCAACAGAACCTGTCGAGGCGGCAAGCTAGGTGGAATGAATTCATTTCTCGTTTCACTTTCATTTGGCAATACCGTCCAGGTCGCACCAATGTGGCGGATCCACTAAGTCGTAGCCTCGCTCTTTTGGCACTTACGCGCTTTCGAAGTCTGCGTAATGTGCAACAGCCTGAAGATCCTTTTTTAAAGGAAGTGTCCACAGGTTATAACTCAGATGGTTGGTTTAGCAGTCAAACCAACTTGCAACAGCTTACTGCTGTTAGCAATCTGTGGTATAAAGGGGAGCAATTGGCAATTCCCAACTCGGGCGACTTGCGTAAGCAATGCTTACATTCAGTGCATGACCCGCCGTATGCTGGGCATTTGGGGAAACACAAAACACTCAAAGCTGCGCAACAGTTATACTGGTGGCCGTTAATGTCAGCTGAAGTGGATCAATATGTTCGCACATGTGACGTGTGTCAACGTAATAAGCCACTACGACAATAACAAGCGGGATTGCTTAAACCATTGGTAATTCGAAAATAAAAGTGGGATAGTGTCAGTATGGATTTGATTACTGACCTACCTAAAACAGCAGCCAAATACACTGCTATTGTGGTTTTTGTCGACCGTTTGACAAAAATGGTGCATTTTGCCCTGTGTTGCACAATCGTGAGTGCACGGGACTTGGCACATTTATTTGTGTCCACGGTCTTTCGAGTTCACGGTATACCGCGTGAGCTTATCACAGATTGTGATCTTCGGTTTGTCTCCAAGTTTTGGAGAGAAGTCTGTGAATTGTTGGGGGTAAAACAAAGCATGTCGACTGCTTTCCACCCGCAAACGGACGGACAAACTGAGCTAGCAAATCAAATACTGGAAGGAATGCTTCGCCACTATGTGGCTCCTATCCATGCTGATTGGGACAGGTACTTGCCAATGGCAGAGTTCGCTGCGAACAACGCGTGGCAGGAAAGTGTAAAGGAAACCCCATTTTTCATGAATTATGGGATTCGCCCGAACACACCAGCGTCATTGCGTGTACCTCGCAATGCCCTGACGGTACCAGCGGCAAAGGAATTTGCCACTGATATGCAAGAAAATATGACTCGAGCCAAGCTATGTCTGTCAGAAGCACAGGACAGGCAAAAAGCTTATGCTGATACACATCGAAGAATGGCCACTTTCGATGTCGGCGATAAAGTTTTGCTTAATGCAAAGAACATAACCATCAAAGGTGCGGGTGCTCGCAAGTTGCTGCCCCGATGGTTAGGTCCCTTCTCTATCACTGATAGAGTTGGTACGCACGCTTATCAGCAATTGCCCCCAAGTGTGCGTATACACAACGTGTTCCATGTGAACTTGTTGAAACCTTACCGCTCAGACGGTAGAACACAGCCTCCACTACCGCCAGTTGAGGTGGACAGCGAGCTCGAATACGAGGTGGAAGTGATATTGAACCATAAGCTAAATAGTCGAGGACGCGCAACTCGCTATTTGGTGAAATGGAAAGGGTATGGCTCAGAACATAACAGTTGAGAGCCCGACAGGCATTTGACGCACTGCCGCAAGGTGCTTCGAGCTTAATGGGATTCAAGTCGTGTCCCATAAACTGTGGGCTTGGTTTTATGACAGACTGGCAGTGCAGTTTCATTACCACCCTGTCATTTCCTGCTATCTCACTGGTCACAACTACTCAAAATCAAGCATGATTAACTGAGTTCAACAAGACGTTGAAAACCTAAGTGGGGGGGAATGTAACGGGAGCAATAATAATAGGGGTAATATTGCTACCTAAATAACACATTCTGTATGAATAAGTATCTAAATATGCTTGTTTATACCTCTTTTTTTACGGTTCCTCGCTTATTAAAGGCTATGATGCTTTATCATAGCTTAAATAAGTCCCAATGGGTGTGAAACCGCTTATTCAAGCCTATTTGATGTCACATTTGATAAAATGTGATCACTATCTCGTTAGGTACCTTACGATATGTATGTTCCAATAGGTACCTTATCGATAGGTACCTTATGTGAGCTGTGATTGGCTCACGCTTGATTTCCTAACTACCCTATCCGTAGGGTTGAAGTCTAGTTGTTGTTTAATTATCGAGAGGTATATATTTGATATACTCTTGATATAAAAGGTCACATCAAACTGATGTGGGGACTTTCAGTTCTCTGCTCTGTGGCGGCCACGCCGTTGAAAGGCTTGTCATAGGCGGTGTGGGTGTTGGGGTAGAGGATTGAAGAGGCATCACCGGCGACGGTGGTGCTGTTACAACCGTGGCCACCGCCGCCGCTTTAAGATCGCCTGTGCTTCTTGACTCACGAACTTTACAAGGACCCTGACAACTTCAGTGTCATATTGTGTCACGCGGTACCAAATACAACTTATTACAATCTTAAACCCTTACCGCCTCTCCTCGGCGCAGCGCTTTTGCTACGATGACCATCATGGTTGTGATATTGGTATTTGAGCTTGCAACACAGGTTCGAATCTCGATGCGGATGGGTGAGAAGGGCGACTGTGTTCCATGCATAGCTGCCACCATGCCCGATTGAGCCTAACACAACCTAGACGCACAACCAGTCCTGCCATGCGAGCGCCGCGTTTTCCTCAAGCTGGCGGGCCTTGAGCCACATGTCCCCACCCATTACCGCGGCCGCCGCTTTAAGATCGCCTTTGCCTGTGTTTCTTGACTCACAAACTTTACACGGACCCTGACAACTTTAGTGTCATATGGTGTCACGCGGTACTAAACACACATAATTACAGTCTGAAACCCTTGACGCCTCTCCTCAGCGCAGCGCTTTTGCTACGATGACCATCATGGTGGTGACATTGGTATTTGAGCCTGCGACACAGGTTCGAATCTCGCTGCGGATGGGTGAGAAGGGCGACTGTGTTTCATGGAACAAAAATTTGGATTGAACTCGCGGGTCGCTTCGCGTATCTGGCTGCGCGCTGAATTGCGTGGGTAGATACCTGGCCAGTACGAAATCCTGTTTGGATTGTACCTTCGTACACGGGGACGCGGCAGTGCGTCGCGGGCTAAAGCCGAGAGGAATGTCACGCCGCGCTTGATAATAAACCATAAAACCGTGACGCCTCTCCTCATGGACCATGAGTCATGGACCATGAGTCATGGTAGCCCTCATGGACCATGAGTCGTGGTAGCGACTTTTGCTACCATGGCCGAGATGGTTGTGATAGATTGCACACGGTTCGTGCAAAATTAAAATGAAGATACTACTACCCAGCAGCGTCAATGTTGATGTCAGACTGCAACATGTGAATGATTGGAAGGTATCTCTCATCTTATGATACATATGCATGGACAATTCGTCGTACAATATGCAGGAATGCAGAAGTACTGCTGCAACATGTGACATGTGATAACAACCTTTCCACACCACTAAGCAAGGCACACACAGCAATGCCCAAAGCAAACATGCCATAAAAGCCATGGGTCAACTTCATGGCAGCGCTGCTAACATGTCATGCATTCCTCAATCCCTGCATACTATATGTTGTACACCCAGCCCACTTCCCTCGTGCACCCCATTGCGCACAGTAGGCCGTCGGCATCCCCATGACATTGTGTGTCATGAATTCTGACACTCCTCGCACAGCCTTCCTCCTTGCCGGATGTCCGATATGTTGTGTTCACCCCAGCTGGTATTTTACTCGCTATAACTCAGTGCTGTGAACTTGCACATTGTGAGATTTGAACTGTAGTCTGCGAGATGTAGACATCAGAACTGTTTTCGTTTTGAGCTAACGCACATTTTATACACAAAGCCTACAAGGACTCCTGTGACTGCCAGCAGGATGATATGCCACCAATACGATGTGGGCGATGCATCCTGCAAATGATTACGGCGCATAAGAAGAATGTGCAGTGTCACCAATGCCACTTCAAACACAATGTGTAAGACTGGCCAAAAGGCAGCATGACGGAAACATACCATGTAGCAGAAGTAGGCCGTGGTAACATCTGCTGCAGCAGCGGTGAGCAGCTGCTCAACAGCGACAAGGTCATGGCGCGCCGATAGTGCATAGTACAGGGCAGCGCGCTGGTTGTTCAAGGACAGATAATATGTTGCTTGATGCAGTTTGTGCCTCAACACGTTCCAGCGCTGCACAAAGTGGTAGTGCTGAGAATGCGTCATCACTCTGCTCTCATTGCCATATCTCTGTCACAACAGTGAAGAGTCAGCAGATAACGTACATCAGAGGGTGAGAGACACAGTGAGACAACATACAACGTACCAGACACGTACAATGGCAATCTAAACTGCCTAAAGCTATGCAGTGGCGTCATCATACCGCAAATTCGTTCAGCAGGTCCATTGCCTCCCCAGCAGTCTCGTTTAGGTAGGTGTACACAAGGTTACGATGTGCCGCATCGCGTTGTGCAAATGAGACAGAGACGATGCTTGACAACGGTCCAAATGGGGTGTTGCCCACTGACCAGAGGTAATTCTCCGAAGGACGCTGCTGCTGCGCATCCCATATGACATGACTGTAACAAAAATGCATAAGCCTTTCATGAAGCGCATGACACTGCTGCGAGCACCTGGGCAGCACACGCACAATACTCACGTAGGGTTGACTCCCCAACCAGCTTGCAGCACTCCGGCTAGCACTTGGCGCGCAATCACTCTTGGATTGAACAAGACGACCTCATCGTTGCAGCTGCATAAAACAAGGCCTTGTCACCGCTTAGAAACAACAACCTGTGCAGGTCCTGCATGGCTGGTAAGCAAGCAGTGTGGCAGCACCTGAAATCAACAATGGACTCCCCAGCATTGCTACGCACCACAAGTACCATGTCGTCAAAAGCTACCACCTGCGATAACGCCAATCCAACACGAACAGTTGTATACGCAGATTATCACATTGCCTGAGGCCTGTGGCGATTACATCTCTAGTAATGGCAGAAGTGCGGCCAGACAATGGCAGACATGGCCTGCGTGTGGAGATATGTGCGCACCTGGTGGTGGCGATCTAGTAATAGAAGTTCATTGGAGGTTACATCAAAGATGTAAACAGGAAGGACGCGAGTATTTGCTTTACTGGGGTCCTTCAGACCAGCATGTTGGTTGCCCTCGGCACCAGCATCACCGGGTTTTCGTATGCCAATCTCTCCTGCGCACGCAACGAGTACGGCTTATCAGCAACTGTGCTGAATAAGAGGATCATTTAACCATCAGAGGAATGATTGATCCCTTAACATGGTATAGTCAACATGCTGAGAGAGATCTGCGGTTGCCCAACTCTTACTTACTGGTTATGTCTCTTTGAAAGGCTTTGAGCCAATAGTGAAGCTCTAAGGCATCCAAGTAATCATGCACGACAGCGCCTCCACGCACAACATTGCTGGTATGTGCCTGCAGACAGAAGCATTGTAGACCATGAAGATGCGCTGGATAGCATGGGATTCGACTGCTTGCAACACGCGGAGGATTGAACCTTTGCCAGTGTGGCACTGACCTTCAGGGCGTGTGCGTATGCAGCAACGCAGAAGTCGCACATGCCAAAGGACGTGTGAACAGTCGTGACACGGAGTTTTTCGTCCAGTACTGCCAAGCCACTAAGCTGTCACCAAAGAATACGGATCAGTGTATCATAACAGCCCTAGCAACCAGCAGGCGCCAAGTTGAAAGTAATCCAGACCAAGCGCAGCCATCAGCACTGATTGCGACATGGCAAACTGACAGCCAACTGGCAGCTTTTGCCACAACTTGCATGCAGAGGGCGCACCGTATGCAGTCAACAATCGTCATACCAAGTTGATGGGTGCAGGACAGCCTTACCTGAGACTCTAAGATGCGTGTACTGAGACCGGCTGGTCCACTGTGTCGAGGAGAGTCTTCATCAACAGCCACGTGCACTATGCGCACTTCAGTGTCATCATAATGCCAGACTGGGTACCATGACAGCGGAGGGGAAATCAGATGCTCGCAAGCACTCCATATGAGCGTAATCAAGTCAGTCACAAGCTCCTGCGAACAAAATAACCGCTTTGTGCACGTTGTCTAACGCGGATCTGAAGTGAACAGCAGGCCTGGAATCTACCTGCTCCCTCACCTTCTGGTGCTGCGAATGGCGATATTTTGTTACGCGCGGAATATCTTGTGGCTGAACAAAACCTTTGCGAGCAGACTGGGGACCGTAGGACACAGGCCCAGCCGTCAAGTCAAGCCACGCATACCGTTGTTCCTGCACCAACAATTCAAGCTCAGTACAGCAAGCACGCCAGCGCTTTACAAAAGCCACTGAGGTACGCAGCATGCACCTTTGAGACCCACAAAGAGCCCATACAACTGTGGAGAGGTGTGCCTGACTCTTCATAGTAATAGGCATATGGCTGAGTTTGCGACTTGGGGTTTAGAAGGTACAGTGTGTATGTTGTCCGGCTGCGACTGGGCTCCTTTGCAATCAGCTTATCCACCAGCGTGTGCGGCAGTTCGGCCAGTTTTGCACTAATGTGGCCCTCAGGAGTTTTGTAGCCTGTCTAGTTGAACATGTTATCACTCAACCACATGCACCAACCAAGACTGAAGTACTGCAGATTGTAAGTAAGATTGCAAGATGGAGTGTGCGTGTGTTGCTGCCACGCACCAGGTACCCGGCGATCTCGTTGCTAATGTAAGTCGCAAGCTGTGGCGCAGCTTCCGAAAAATGCAAAACAAGCTTGGGTTTCACAAGAAGATGATGCGGCTGCGTGGCAACGAAAACTAAGTGACAAACTAATGCATGCGCCCTTTTGGACAGCATAGCATGGAGCTGGGTTTGTGAGCGTCGCGATACAACTCATACCAGTGAGCCTGATGTTGGCTGCAGCAGCTAATCTGAGAAAGTGCGTACCGGAGTGTTGATGACAGAAGCCTGAACGTCTGCTTGTATGGCCTCCAGGAAGGGGTCAAAGTTTTCCTGCCATGCAGTACAGTTGTTGAAAGTAGCATTTGCCCATGCTTTCCTGCAGCTAAATTGCAGGATTAGCGCAAGCATGACATGACTACTACTACTAGAGAATTGTCTCCAGTTACCTAGTAGTCAATTCTTCTCAGTTCCGAGCAAAGACTAGTTGCTTTGTTCGTTGGGATGCTTACAGCTTAGGGATATCCGAATGGAGATTGGCATGCACACACAAATACTCACTGGTCTCAACTCCACTTTTCCATTGCCGTCGCCATCAAAGCCAACAAGCTTGATCTCCAGCCCCACGGTGACGTCCAGCGACTCGGCCAGCTGGGCGGCTTTGGTGTGCATGTTGCTGCCGTCGTCTCTGGCCCAAGCCCGCTTGCTGCTCTGCGGGAGCAACTCAAAGCTGTCCAGCTTGGCCCTGGGATCCTTATCCAGCTGGAACAGCTCCAGCTCCACGGACGGTCCATACTCGCCCTCACGCCACTGCTCTCGGGAGGACGGGGTCAAGCCTTCAACCAGGTGCCAACGTCCGCAGCTCAACAGCAGCAACGAATACACCGCACTCAGCGCCGCCGCCCGCCTTCCCCAAGCGTGCTCCATACCTCACAGCTTGCTGCCATTGTCCACCAAGTGCATGCAATTTCCCGCGCAATGTGCGCGTTGGATTGCTCTACCGTTGGCGGTGGCGGCGGCGGCCGCAGCGCAGGGTGCCGTTCATTGTTGCCCTAGGCGGTTGGAGCCGTTATCTTGCACGAGGTAAGTGTGAGCGACGGCGACTGGAGCAGTTCATCGCTGGGTGTTCTCGCTACAGCATCGCATTTGCAAAGCTGCTGTTGTCTGTGTCAATTGTGCTTGGACACGCGTTCGCCGCACTACGACGGTGTCTCAAAGTTACACTACCAGCATTCGTAGCTAACTTCGCTCTTTTATACACACACACAATCTGGCATAGTGTCGCTTTGGCATGTACCTTGCCCAAGTGATGCTACCGGCCTGTGTATTTCCGGGTGCTATACGTGTATTCCTGAGCTGCACATTGTTTGTCACAGCAACATACGCGTAGAATGATACCATGCCATCTGGATTTACGTCTGATGACGATTTGCGCGTATGACGAGGCAGAGAGGCAGCTCACAAGCCGTTGCGCACTTTGCGGTGCATTTGCAAGCTGTAAACATATAACAAGCTCGGTATCAACTATGAGCGGCCGACATATCTGCATGCAGGTTACCAAATGGTAGTGGACGTGGACATGACGGCTGCCGAGCCTGCGGAATCACAGCCTCCGCGGTTCAGTCGCACTGACAAGGGCAAAGCGGTTGTGGGAGTGCTGAGCGCGAAGGCGCAAGCTGCACTGGAGAATGCTCCTTGGGTGGAGAAGTATCGACCTCGGTCGCTTGGAGACGTGGCCGCCCACAGTCAGATCATTGACACGAGTAAGACTGCGCTACGCCATATCACTATGTTTTGCCATGACCGTACCCACGCAGTTCATCAGTACTCGATGAGCGATTGAGCAAGCTTGATGCAGCGCCCATCATTCTTGTTTCTGTTATGTCAGTGTGTCAGCTGACAATCATTGTCAACCAGTCGGGAAGCTCACAAGAGAGGGACGCCTACCGCACCTGCTGTTATATGGTCCACCTGGAACAGGCAAGACCTCAACAGTCTTGGCTGTCGCAAGGCAGCTATATGGCGACAAGTACCAGAACATGACGCTGGAGTTAAATGCTTCTGACGACCGTGGCATTGATGTGGTGAGGAATCAGATACAAGACTTTGCTTCCACACGCACCATCTTCAGGTACAGTTTTGCGTCATTGTGCCGAGTGTGCATTCGCGTACTAATGGAAGGCATGCATGCAGTTCGGGGCTCAAGTTGATTATTCTTGACGAAGCAGATGCAATGACGAAGGATGCTCAATTTTCACTCAGAAGAAGTGAGTCCTGCTGAACTGGCACTACGCAGTACACATTCATGGTTCAGCAAGTCATACATTTCTAGCACAGATATGCGCATGGTTGTCTTACACGTTGTCGTTGCGCTGACGAGCATGTCGATCGCAGTCATTGAGAAGTACACAAGAAACACGCGCTTCTGTTTGATATGTAACTATGTGAGCAAAATCATACCTGCTTTGCAATCACGGTGTACAAGATTTCGGTTTGCACCACTTGATCGAGTACACATTGTTGAACGCCTGCGCCATGTTATTTCAGAAGAAAGGTCAGCCACAGCACATGACCCAGTCCTTGGCATGCTGCGAGTTGCAGTGCCCTTCATTTGCAAGCTTGCTGCAACATACAGTGTGAATTTCGTTTGCAGTGTGAACATCATCGATGAAGGTTTGGAGGCCATTGTAAGGTTATCCGGAGGTGACATGCGGCGCGCTTTGAACATTCTGCAGGTATGGGCAGTTAGCGTCTACTCATTTCGTATTGCACAGCTTGACTCTGCTTTGGTAAAAATGTTTTCTGTTTGCAGTCCACACACATGTCAGCGCCTCAGGTGGATGAGAAAGCAGTCTATCTTTGCACAGGCAACCCACTGCCACAGGACATAGAGCAGATCGTACACTGGCTTCTCAATGAGCCGTTCAGCGTCTCCCACAGTCGTATCCTAGTGTTCATGCGGTGAAGTAGTACTGCACAGCTCACATGTGTTGTGATGACCACTGCAAGTGTGGTCCTTAGCTTCTCTGCAGGCATTCAAGAGCTGAAAATGCTGAAAGGCCTTGCGCTTACTGACGTCGTCCAACAACTTCAACCGTATGCCACCTGCTGCTATTCATCAAGCTTTATCCTTTGGCAGCAGTACACGTTTAACATCATGTTGATTCGCAGGTGGGTGTTCAGGTTGAGCCTGCCAGCGGATGTGCGCATCAATCTCATTGATGCTCTTTCCAACATAGAGTAAGTGGGCACCATTCTTCGTGGCAGCTGCAACTTGTTGGAACCTAACATGTTTGTTGTGGTTGCAGATACAGACTTTCAGCAGGGACATCAGAAAAACTGCAACTTGGTTCACTCATTGGCGCCTTCACACACGCCCGCATTGCCGTTGTTGCTGCAGCTGGTTGAGCTTTAGTGGATTGGCAAGTTGCGACTTACATAAGCAATGTGGAACGTTGACCTGCACTGGCCTTGGCTACGAACAATTGGGGCAATTTGGGCAATACAAGCTGCCTGAGTGCTGTGGAAAGCTTCTTGGGTCAAGCTCGAGTGAACTTGCTTCTCCCATTTTGAGCAGTTGGCGGTTGCAGTTGTTGCGGCTCATGACTGGTTCCACCAGTGTAAAAGTCGAAAATTAATTTCACTCGTGATGAGAGTGGTTATTCAGGTGCATTTACCAACAATCCATGTTGCGATGGGTGATGAATGGGTCATTACGTGGGTTACAAAGCATTGTCTGCAACTCTCGAAGCCAGAACAGCGATTGCCATGGGTCTTCCAAAGTCATCAACTTGTCTCAGCCTGTGTAGTTATAGCTGCGCGTCAACACAAGTTGCACGCAACGGGCTGTCTTGCAGCCTTGTGTTTGGCGGGCTTATGTTGAAAACAATCATGGGCATATCAGTGATTACAGTATTGCTTGCGACTGTCATGCACATGGTAATGTAGAGGGGCCTGGATTACCAGCAGCTGCCATTCACATCTGAAGTGTGTCGAGTCCACTTTTACTGCGATTCACACGCGCATGTTGCCTGTGGTAGTAGAGTACCCACAATTGATCGATGGTTGCAAGCAGTGCTGTCAGCAGTGTTGTCATAGCAGAGCACGGTGCCGTTGCCACAGCCGCTCACCTTACGCTGCTTGTTCATGTGCTGATGAATATGTGTGCAAGGCAAGTTGTAACACTCGCGCTTGTTCAAGCGCGAGTGTTACAGTGCTGCTGGACTACTGACAGCCATCATGGTCTTTGTAGTATACTAGCGTGCTTATTGCTGCTAACACGGCAGCATTAGTGCGACATGCAAAGTTGTGCGCAAGTGGATACTGAAACTAATCTACGCAGAGCGACACCAATGAAGGTTAGTCCCGCCATCTATGTCCGCAATTCGCATTACAACACACAAAAAATAGGGTCATTCCTTCCTCACTCCGGCTTGTAGCCTGCACGAGTCGCGTTGACAGGGTTGTCATTGTAATGGTTTTCGCCATAAAAGCATGTGAGTTTCTGTGATATCTGCCTGTGAGCCAACTTGATCAAAGATGAAAGCAGAAAAGGAGAAAGAAAGGGCATCCAAGTGATACCTGGAAAAATACTGCTTCTCGGTGCCCGCACTTGACGCACTTGACGTCTTTTGTTCTAGGCAATGTTGGATCCGCACTCACGTCTTGAAGAATCTGTGTTCGCTCGCTAACACAAACCAAGTGTGAATGCAGTGATCAAGAGTTGCGCTGCTAACATGGGCGTCAGTTACTCAAACACTTACTCCTCAGAATGGTGGATCTCATTCCTGTACACGCAGTTGTTGTCAGCCGCCTCCTGCAGCAAGATTTGGTTAACTGCTGCTAGCATTTTATGCATGCTGCACAACATTGTTCAATGTCTTGTCTAACGCTGGCAGTGTTGCGCTGTTAAAAGCCACTTGCATGTGGCATATACAAGGTCACACGAAGCAGCTCGCAGTCAATGATGACTGTTGACACAAAGAAAATTTGTGACAAGATTCATGTAACGTGCCACTTACTATGCATGCAAACATGCTACACCTCTTACCGTATGGTCACATATCCGGCAGGCATATAATAGCACCTTGCGTTCTTTTTCTTCACGTGGGTACAACATGTTGTTACTGCAAAACCAGTAGTTTGCGATGTGTGTACACAGGGTTTGAGTATCAAACGGGAGGAAGCAAAGGGCAGGTTGAACGCAAGCACGCACCACTCGCGACAGAAGCGCATAGTACTCATGTCTACTGGCCTGCTGAAGATGACCGGAACAAAACTTCCCGCATTCAACAACGGCAAGCAGTCTGCGCGGCTTTCAACCAACCACCCACACAAAACCCTACCGACGCCCCAGCAGAACGCAAACGCAACACTCAACGTCTCTTTCAGGCAGCGGGCTAAGCTTGAAGTAATACACCGCCGCCCCGCCGTAGCCACCACTGACTTTGGCGCCAATCTGCGTTCGGCGCCTGCCGCTCTGACTGTTGCCGCGCAGAAGACGATTAAAAGCGGTTTCTAGCGGCACTATTAGCTCAAAAGTTTAGCTACCTGTTCCGCTACTACAGGTCTGGCGGTCACGCGTACCCGACGGACGTGAGTACGGTGGCATTCACGGTGCAGTCGGTGTACTGCCGCAGTACTGCGCCTGGTGGTGGACGAGGATGCCGGATGACTGCCACGTTGCAGTTGCGGTATGTGGGCAGAGGGGCAGGCTGCATTGGCGGCTAGACCTGCCATTGTGGTGGTGAAAGGTTGTGGTGTTGTCGGAGGCGTGGCGGCTGTTGAGCGCATGGGCAATGCGGTGCGTTCTGCTTCCGGTAAAGCTTGGGGGTGTTTGTTGGTGTGAGTGTGACAGCTGGTCACGGTTGTGAGTTGCGAGTTGCACTTGGGTTGTGGGTTCTGGTGTGTGCTATGCTTGCCGTCTCCTGCCGTCTCGTTGCATGCTATGAGGGTCTTGGTGGTCAGCTATTAAGTCGACTGTTGAAGTCGGCGCTCCAGCTTGCAATGCACAATTGTGATGCGCTCCAGGTGCTTGAAGGTGATGATATCCACGCACTCACCGGCGGATGTTTCAGAATGCATGCGTGCTAGCTTATAATTTAGAAGATGCGCTAGCATGAAACCGTGGCAAGCCAGTCGTAGGCAACCGGCAGGATTGTCTTGTGCACTGCTGTGCCAAGATAACCGATAGGCTGGTTGATTGGAATGGGAACTGAAGTTTGTGAAGACTACACGACCGCACCTCAAGCCAGCGGCTCCGATCATGCTGATGCCATCGCAGTCACGGTGGTTTCAGACCACGGTGGCAAAGAGCACGAAGTCAAGGTTACAATACATGCAGCCAATTCCTCGGAGAACAAGGCTCCTGCAGACGCTCAATTGCGCCCTACCATCTCCAGAGCGGACAGTTGTCTTGCACCAGACGGGACGCACGAGAGCCTGCAACAGGTTTTACTACATGTTATCGTGACAATGCATGCGACCAGTTACTGCTGTCGCGTCTCAACATGTTGACTTCCTGCAGGTTATGGCGAATAAGTACAAAGATGACAGCTGTTCAGAGATTGTGCTTTTCCCACAGACAAAACTGGAATTGCTCTCTCAGCGGGAAACGGACTTGTTCTCATATTTGCTGATTGCTGGGATATTCATTGCGCTGCTCATGATGACACTGGCAGGAGTTGTGTCAAATAGCGGCAGGTAAGTATGGTAGTATGCACATGCAGTGTACGCATCCAGTGTCGTTGCGTCGGTCGGTCATGTGTCTCTTGACATTGCACCTTGTGCTTGTTCAGCCCAGGCACAGACTTAGGCGCAGTTGACATTGTGAACCTGGTCTTCCAGCTGGGCCTCTTGTTTGGTACAGCCTCAATGATCGTGCTTTACATCAGGCGCTGTTTCGGTTTGCAGCCTCGAGAGCAACGCGTGCGTCAGCAAAGGTGTGCTGGATTTTCTGTTCATGTGTCAGTGATGCCTGATGCTAAGTGAACATTCTTGCTCCCACAGATGGGTGCTGATGCTTCTAATTGGGTTTTATCTGTCATCCGACATGCTGGGCTGGTTTGAGGCGGTGATCACTCGTAAGCGATATGGACCTGTTGCAAGATATTCAGCCCAAGTTACATCAGCAACATGCATCGCTGCATATTACTTGTACTGGATGCTGAACACCCACTGGTTCAGATTACTCACTCCAGAGCTGCCTCGCAACTTTTACTGGCCAAAGGTGGGTTGAACCGGTTCGCCATCTGTGCTGCTGGGCATTTTGCGGTGGCATGCTAAATGCAATATAACTTAACAATGTTGTTCGTGCAGGTGACTGTGTGTGTTGGTTACTACATGGTTCGCACAACACTACAGCTGACTTTTGATTTCCAAACTTTTACGGCACCTGTCACTTATGCAGTCGCAGCTGCCCGGGTGCTGGTCTGTTTCGGACCTGAAGAGCTTAGCGCAACTGATTACCAAGCATGCTATGCGGCGATAGGGCTGGCAGGACTTGACATTGTCATTGCCTTGCAAGTCGTATTGTCGATGCACAAGACGCGAAAGTTACTTCATGACTTACCCTTTTTCAAGTACCGGTACGTTGTTGACGGTATTGTACCTCACTTGTCAGGCTTGCTCATGCCACGCATCTTACTGATGGGATGTACAACAACAGGTCCAAGATGCTCGGCTTTAGGGCTCATGTTCTGCAGATTGGCGTGCTGTGGAACTTGGTTATGGTGTTCACAGCTGTGCACGTGCTCAGTGTTCCCTCAAAGGGTTTCATAGTAAACGGGGGGCACCGCAACTTCAATGGGAATACATTCATGTCAATTGGCATTGGGTTCGTTGCCATTGCATGGGCTTTTGTTCAGGTGAGGTGAGGGGTTTGGGTTGGGTTTTGAGATCGTGCCTTTTGGTAGAACAGGTTGTGGGGTACATTGCTCAGCATTCAAAGCTGCTGATTGTACGCACAGGCGCACATGCATCTGCCCATGGATACCCATCACCTCGGACTGCGCGGTTGGCTGTACACAGACCCAACATGGAGCTTGTACAATGACTTGGAGCGATTGCCAACTTACTCTTTACGGCGCAGCAGGAGCCATAGTACACAACTGAGACCTCACTTTTCATTGGAGGATTGCGTCGAGGCTTTCAACTTGTCAGCAGTTGCTTATCGCTCCCCTAGTGCTGCATTTGAAATTTTGGCATCGCCAGAAGCTATGGCGGACGGCGACGCCGCTGCCTTCATTTGTATAGGACATGTTGTTGATAGTGATACAGATACCCATGTATATATATTTAGCAGTAGTAATAAGATAGCCGTCACCTTCCGCGGTACGTCGAGTTTGAACTCGCTCGCGACAGACCTGAGATTTGGGATGTCGCCAGTGGATGAAAGTATGCGGCACTTGCAGCTTGGCAACAAGAAGAAGGTGAAGGAGTGTAGACAGAATTATGGCAATTCAACACAGCACAGCTGTGTAATAAAGGCCATTGTCTCCAAGCGCCAAGTTGCAGGAAGGTAAGCTGTTGCATCCCATGTGCGCACTACGCCTGCAGGATGTTTGCAACTTGGGCGGCTGCGTACGTGCTGACGTCTGTCATTGGTCCACAGACACAAAGTTCGCCAGACAGACGCGAGCAGCAGCAGCTCATCACATGGAGGCGCTGTCGCTTCTGTCAGTTCTGCGTGCAGCGCTGATGCATCGTGTCTACATGTCAATGATAACAAAGAATGGTGGGACAGCCTCCCTGGCCCACTCCCTGGGTACCAGGAGCAAACCGGTGTCCCGCAGGCTGCATTGTCTCATGACGGCAGTCAATCGAGTGACACTGCCAATGCAGAGGTTGTGGTTGAAGACCTGGGCGCAGGAGGTGACTATACTCAGGCAGCTCGGCAAGTTGTCGATAACATCCGAGATCGAGCCACCAGGAAGAAGATACGGCGTGTGCACTCAGGGTAGGGGTCTTACTCTTCTACTATGCTTGACGCCCCGCAGCAAACCCAACTGTTGCATACATGATAAATCTATTGATTTACCGGCATTGTCTCAGGTTCTACATGGCGTGGCGGCGTGTGGCTCGAGAGGTGACTTGAGTTGCACATGCAGCACAACCTACTCTCTGTGGGGGGACTGCTATTACGTGTGGCATGTCGACTAAACCGGCAGGGCGTGCAAATGAGCTGTTTGTAAGCTACTATGTGCCCACAGGTGCTCAGCCTTGTGTCCCAAGAGCGAGTGAAGGTCGAGGAGCCGAGACCAGTGTTGGTCACTGGCCACTCACTTGGCGGCGCGCTTGCTGTACTATGCGCATACGATATGCGTGTGGCTATGGGTATACCTGCCGGAGAAATAACGGTCTACACCTTTGGCTCGCCGAGGATTGGCAACAGCGGTTTCACAACAAGGTTTAACGAACTAGTGCCTGTGGCATTTCGCGTTGTCAATAATCGTGACATGGTTACAAAGCTTCCAATGCAAGTGCTGGGGTTCACCCATGCAGGAACACTGGCTCTGTTCGACGCACAGGTGAAGCCATACATCTACTGCTACTGTTGTAGTTATGTGAAGTTGTGATCTAACATGCGAGTTGTGAGAGTGTAACTTGGATCTGACTGACTTGTGTTCTTGGCATGTTGCAGAGTCACAATCTACTGCTCGATCCGAGTTGGGCAGAGGTGGTGTTCATGCACAACGCGCCCTTTGGCAGGACGAGCCGTCACACCATGATTGCATACAAGGCCTCCATTACTGGTTGGACCCAAAGAACTCACAGTCGAAGCAACTGGGCACCCCCCTTCTGGCCGAAAGCGCTTCGAGCATCAGGAATTGAGGAGGCTGTACAGCAGGACAACCTTCGCCAGCCTATGAGGCGACTGACTCGGCTCTCATTCTTTTCAATTAGACGGCAATGATTATCACGTTAACCACCAATATGTGGTATTGGTCGCATGCCTCAGCATAGGTTATCTAAATGGGGTGTGTGATGGCAGCAGTTGTGATGGCAGCAGTTGCAATGGCCTGCACGGTTGACTATTGCGTTGAGCTCTGTCTAAGCTCTTGCTGAGGTTGCACTGCCAAAATGGTCGTTGTACATGCTAACTTACATTTCTGTTGAAATGGTGTGCTGTCAGGTCCGCATGTGACTGGTGGTACACAAATCCTGGCTGGCGTGCATTGACACCGGGTATTTGTATTTGCTTCCTTACACACTTCCGTGGGGGCATGGTTTGAACATGACTGCGTCAAGCACTGCAACCTTTCTATGTTATTGTAGTAGCGGTCCTGTGTCATTTGTATGTGGACATGTGCTGATGGTAATAATTATGGTGTTTTTTGCAAAATTTACATAACCTGCAGCTTGAGTGAGCACTGAACACCACCACCACTTGACCTAAGCAGAGCCACTGGGCAAGTTGCAATATGCAGCCTACACTTGGCACTAAACATAACTCTACCAGGATACATCTAGTGGTCATGTGGCTGCAATTTTAAGCTCGCACCCGCAGAGCACATGCAACAGCACCTGGGTTATCTCTCGCATCGGCTCGTCACACCAGTGAACCATGTCTGCTTGCCTACGATGCGCATCCTCTCGCACCTACAATGGCAGCTTTCTAGTCAGTGCCCAGCGATGGCCATAACAATGTCATGGTGACTATGGCAAGGGAAGTACCTGAGTAATTGCGCCATGCGTCAAGTACGTCAACAGGTGCATCTGCTGCTGGTAGCGTGCTCAAGGCGCTCTTGATGAGGTCATTGGTAAGCCCAACATTTGCAGGCGTAAAATGCTGATGTTTCTGCTGCATGCAGGTCGGATAGCCCAATGTTGCCAGTCGCATCTGGCTTGTTGCGATCAGCAGGTGCACTGCTGTGGCTGTCATCCAGATCAGCCTGTCAAACATCGGGATGGTCCGAACAGCAGCAACAAACCGCTTCACCTGCTTGCACATCACATTAGTTCTGCTGCCAAGCAACTGTCCTCGAGCTCATAGCCATGCAGATGACACTGCCACACACACCGCGGGTATGAGGTGTTCTTTGGTGACTCGGCCGTAAGCAGCATCATGCAGGCCGATGGCAAAAAGAAAATGTTCTCGAGTGCTGGGGCTGCCTCGCAGCCGCTCGTTGAGGATGGCGCGCATGTTGGCCACAAGTTCCTTGTCAGTGTAGTGTTCAACTGCGAAAAAACAGCGATCCCCTAAAGTCTATTTGTTGCTGATAAACTGGTCAGCAGCGGTGCAACGACATTGGAATGAGGTACCCAACATTCCAAGGTGCGGTTCGATGCGCGCAGGTGAGGTCACAAGATGGGCTGTGCGACTGCGCACACTGCAAGTATGTGCACAGCTGCATGCCGACCGAATCAGCCACCATCGCAAGCGTGATGTTTTGAAAGACACTTCTGGCCGCTCGCCTGTCTGTAGCGACCGTACTGGCAGTCCCTGCCCTGCCACATCTCATAGCTGCAATACTCTGGATATTTACTTGTCAACTGTGAACCGCCCCACTTGGATGGACAGTTATAATGGCCGTCTGCTCACTTGCAAGCCGGACAGATGGGCGTGGCATCTTGGTGCGGGCTGAAGACATCCCTTTGACTTGCAGAAGTCCAACTCGCCCAGTACCCAGCGTTGTTGGTAGAGGTACAAGCATGGGATGGCAGTGGTTGCAAGACGTATAACTGAGGAATGCCAATGGCAAAAGGGGCACCAGCCACATACTACCCGACGTATCACTTTGCCTCTGGCTGTTCTCGTCCCGATCGGTCAACAGCACCCATGCGGGATGTATTCAACCCATACAATAACCTGTGTGACCACTGGTTGGCACTGCGCCTCCATGTCTTGACATAGAGCCCAGCCATGTATAATCCATGCACAACTTGGCCACGCATCAAGACATTGCCACACACCGTGTGAGGTCCAGCTTCTACAGGGACAAAGTGGATGTTACTTGCCAGGCCGCAGATTGTGGCGCACCACTTGACACACTGCCTGATCCTATGAATAGGATATTCAATAAGTGTGTTGCCAAACCTCTGCACAAGGGGGCAACAGCAACGTGGTGGCATTGGCGTTGCTGCAGCGCACCTTTGACAATTATGTACAACACTGCGTCCGTAGATTGTCGTGGGTGGGTCCGGCCTTGGCACGGTGGTGTTACCGCACAACCAACCCCAAAAAGACAGTAGGGAGCTCAATGTCATAGTGAATGTCATGTGTGCCGTTCCAGACGGCTGTGTGCGAAGGGATGTTCATCAACTGGTTTGACTGGGATCTGCACATGATACCGCTTGGTGAACAACGCAAGTAAGTTTTGGCACAACCCACAAGCAGCGAGTGTGACAGTAGTATGCGCAGCACATGCAATTCAGAGCTCTGCTATAGCTGCACAAGTGTCAAGTGCAACGCGGAACCTGGAATGCACAGTTTTTGACTATGATGGCTAATGCTCACCTGCTGTACAAGCAGAGCTGTACAAGCAGTGGTTTTGTCGACTGATGGGACGTCTAATGCTAAGGTGCGGGGTGCACGCAACTCGGCAAAGGACCTCCATAGACAGGTGGCGGAAGCAACCGCGGCAAAAACCAGCAGAAGAACCGCCCTCCGCGTCACTGAGCCGCCCACCATATCGCATGCAAGCACCTTTCACCGGGACAGGTGGACAGTTAAAGGGCTAGCAACCTGACGGCTAACAAGGCTAGCTACTAAACACGCAAATGCAGCTACACAGCAGTGGAAGGCTGGCCTAAAACTGCCACAACCTCATCGTCACCCAGAAGACCGCCAGCGCCGCCGCTCATGGAAACAACACGTTGTTGCTGCAATCGCAGTTGTGTGCATGCCCAGCTTGTAAAGACACTAGATAAAGCGGTTGGCAAATTGAACGCAAACACTCACCACTCACGACGACGCGCATAGTACTCATGCCGGCTAACAACAACCAGAACAAACTCCCCTCTTTAACGGCAAGCAGTCTGCGCAGCCTTTCTTGGGCCACCATTGGTGGCCCAAGAAAGGCGGTAGGGTTTGGTGTTGGTGGGCCACCAACACCAAATCCTACCGCCACCCCAGCAGAGCGCAAATGCAACACACTCAACGTCTGTTTCAGGCAACGGGCCTCATCGCCACGACCGACTTCAGGACGACTGACTTTGGCGCCAATCTCTGCTTCGCCTGCCTCAAGCCTGTTGCCGCACAGGAGCCGATCTGAAGCGGCTTGCTAGCGACACCATCAGCCCAGACGTTTTAGCAACCTGTTCCGCTACTAGTACAGAGGTCTGGCGCTGGTCACGCTACCCGACGGACGTGTGTGTGTACGGTGGCACGGTGCAGTCGGTGTACTGCGCCTGGTAGTGAACGGGGATGCCGGATGACTGCCGCGTTGCAGTGGCGGTGGGTGGGCGGAGGGCGGGGTGCATTGGACGTTGTGGAGGGGGGAGGTGGTTTCGTCGAAGGCGTGGCGGCTGCTGGGCGCAGGGACAATGCGGTGCGATTCGGTTCCGGTAAAGCTTGGGGTGTTTGTTGTTGGTGTGAGAGTAAGAGCTGGTCACGGTTGTGAGATGCGACTTGCGCTAGGGTATGGGTTTTGGTTTGTGCTTTACTGGTGATTAGTCTCGTTGCATGCTGTGCTTGGTGGTCAGCTACTAACTCGACTGTTGAAGTCTGCGCTCAACCTTGAAATGTACAACTGTCCAGGTGCTTGAAGGTGTTGATGTCCACGCACTCACTGGCGGATGTCTTGGAATGCATGCGTGCTAGCTTGAAGTGTAGAAGATGCGCTATGAAACCGCGGCAAGCTAGTCGTAGGCAACCGGCAGGACTGTACCGTGCACTGTACTGCTGGGCCAAGACAACCGCTACGCTGGTTGGCTGGAATGGGAACTGAAGCTTGTGAAGGCTACACGACCGCACCTCAATCCAGCAGCTCCAATCTTGCTGATGCTATTGCAGTCGCGGTCGTTTCAGACTGTGGCAATGCAGAGCAAGAAGTCAAGATTACAATACAAGCAGCCAATTTCTCAGAGCACAATGCTCCTGCAGACGCTCAATTGCGCCCTACCATCTCCAGAGCGGACAGTTGTCTTGCACCAGATGGGACGCACGAGAGCCTGCAACAGGTTTTACAACATGTTCATCTCGACAACACTGCATGCGCACACCTACCTGTCGCGTCTCAACTTGTCGATTTCTTGCAGGTTATGGCAAACAAGTACAAAGACGACAGCTGTTCAGAGGTTGAACTTCTCCCACAAACAAAACTGGAATTGCTCTCTCAGCGGGAAACAGACCTGTTTGTATATTTGCTTATTGCTGCGACGTTCATCGCGCTACTTACAATGACACTGGCAGAA
Source organism: Chlorokybus atmophyticus (assembly GCA_009103225.1). Taxonomy (NCBI): domain Eukaryota; kingdom Viridiplantae; phylum Streptophyta; class Chlorokybophyceae; order Chlorokybales; family Chlorokybaceae; genus Chlorokybus; species Chlorokybus atmophyticus. The sequence continues at coordinate 721,770 of RHPI01003642.1, forward strand.
GTGGTGTCAGATGGCGGCAGGTAACTGTTGCAATATGCACGTGTTGTGCATGGAAACCAGTGTCGTTGCGGCGGTCAGCCATGCATCTCTTGACATTGGACTCTATGCGTGTCCAGCTCAGGCACAAGATTAGGCGCAGTTGACATTGTGAATATGGTCTTCCACCTGGGCCTTTTGTTTGGTACAGCCTCGATGATTATGCTTTACATAAGGCGCTGTTTCAGTTTGCAGCCACGAGAGCAACGCGTGCATCAGCAAAGGTGTGCAGGACTTTACGTTTATGTGTCACTTGATGCTTGATGCTGAGTGAACATTCTTGCTCCCACAGATGGGTGCTGATGCTCCTCATCGGGTTTTATTTATCAGCCGGCATGCTGGCCTGGTTTGAAGAGGTGGTGACTCATGAGCGATATGGACCTCTTGCGAGATACTCAGCCAAAGTTACGTCTGCATTCAGCATCGCTGCGTACTATTTGTACTGGATGCTGAACACTCACTGGTTCAGATTACTTACTTCCGAGCTGCCTCGCAACTTTTACTGGCCAAAGGTGGGATGAACCGGCTAGCATTTGGCGTTGGTGTGCATTGCATGGTGGCTTTCTGTGCCTATGCAGATGCAACAACATCGTGGCAACGCTGTGTTTGTGCAGGTGACCGTGTGTGTGGGTTACTATGTGGTTCGCACGACACTGCAGCTGGTGTTTGACTTCCCAACTTTTACTGCACCTGTCACTTACGCAGTCGCAGCCGGCAGGGTGCTAATCTGTTTCAACCATGCAGAGCTTAGTGCAGCTGATTACCAAGCATGCTATGTGGCGATAGGACTTGCAGGGCTTGACATAATCATTGCCTTACAAATTGTATGGTCCATGCACGAGACGCGAAAAGTACTTCGTGATTTACCGTTTTTCAAATACCGGTATGTTGATGACATCTACGCAGCTTATCAGGCATCGCTCATGTTATGCATCTTACTGATGCACAACAACAGGTCCAAGATGCTTGGCTTTAGGGCTCATGTCCTGCAGATTTACGTGCTGTGGACCTTAGTTTTCGTGTTTACGACTGTAAGCGTAGTCATTGTTCGCTCGGAGGTCTTCATTGTGGACGGGCATGGGCACCGCAACTTCAATGGGAATACATACTTGTCAATGGGCATTGGGTTTGTCGCCGTTGCATGGGCTTTTGTTCAGGTGAGCTGTTGGATTCAACAAAATACTCCTGGGTCATGCACCAAAATTGTGCACTTGGTAGAACAGAATATGATGTGCATTGCTCAGCATATTGCTGCTGGTCGTACACAGGCGCACATCCATCTGCCTTTAGATACACATCACCTCGGACTGCGCGGTTGGCTTTACACGGACACAACCTGGAGTTTGGATAATGACCTGAAGCGATTGCCAACTTACTCTTTACGGCGGAGCAGGAGCCGCAGTACACAACTGAGACCTCACTTTTCATTGGAGGATTGTGTTGAGGCTTTCAACTTGTCGGCAGTTGCTTATCGCTCCCCTAGTGCTGCTGTTGAAGTCTTGGCATCGCCAGAAGCTATGGCGGATGGCGGTAGTGCCTTTACTTGTGTAGGGCATATTGTTGATATTGACACAGACACCCATGTATATATACTTAGCAGCATTGATAAGATAGCTGTCACTTTCCGCGGCACATCAAGCCTGAACTCGCTAGCAACAGACCTGCGACTGGGGATGTCGCCAGTGGATGAGAGCATGCGGCATTTGCAGCCTGGCAACAAAAAGAAGGTGAAGGAGTGCAGACAGGATTCTGGTGACTCGAGACAGCACAGCTGTGTGATGAAGGCTATCGTCTCCAAAGGCCAAGTTGCAGGAAGGTACGCTGTTGCATCCCATTTGCGCACTATGTCCGCGACATGTTTGCAAGCGGAGTGGGCATAGATGCTGACGTCTGTATTTGCTCCACAGGCACAAAGCTGACCAGGCAGACACGAGCGCCAGCAGGTTACCACATGGAGGAGGCGCTGTCGCTGTTAGTGCGGACTCAGTCAGCTCTGCGTGCAGCTTTGATGCATCATGTCTAATTGTAACCAATGCAAGTGAATGGGCGGACAGCCTCCCTGGCCCACTCCCTGGATACTCTTTGGAGCAAAATGGTGTCCCGCCGGCTGCATGGTCCCGTGACGGCAGTCAGTTGAGTGACACTGCAAATGCAGAGGTTGTGCTTGAAGATCTGCGAGCAGGAGGTGACTATACTCAGGCAGCTCGGCAAGTCGTGGATAACATCCGAGAGCGAGCCACCAGGAAGAAGACACGGCGTGTACACTCAGGGTAGGGGTCTCACTCTCCTACTATGCTTGACGCCCCGCAGCAAATCCAACTAATGCATGCACCGGCATTGTTTCACTCAGGTTCTACATGGCGTGGCGGCGCGTGGCTCGAGAGGTGACTTGAGTTGCACGTGCAGCACAACCTACTCGCTGTGGGGGGACTGCTATTACGCGTGGCATGTTGAACCGGCAGGGTGTGCAAATGAGCTGTTTGTAAGCTACTATGTGCCTACAGGTGCTCAGCCTTGTGTCCCAAGAGCGAGTGAAGGTCAAGGAGCCGAGACCAGTGTTGGTCACTGGCCACTCACTTGGCGGCGCGCTTGCTGTACTATGCGCATACGATATGCGTGTGGCTATGGGTATACCTGCCGGACAAATAACGGTCTACACCTTTGGCTCGCCGAGGATTGGCAACAGCGGTTTTACAACAAGGTTTAACGAACTAGTGCCTGTGGCATTTCGAGTTGTGAACAATCGTGACATGGTTACAAAGCTTCCAATGCAAGTGCTGGGGTTCACCCACGTAGGAACACTGGCTCTCTTCGACGCACAGGTGAAGCATACGTCCATTGCTATTGCTGTGGTTACGTGAAGTGGTGGTCCAGCATGCAAGTTCTTCCGAGAGTTTAACTTGAATGTAATTTATTAATTTGTGTGTTCTGGGCACGTTGCAGAGTCACAATCTCTTGCTCGATCCGAGTTGGGCAGAGGTGCTGTTCATGCACAACAGGCCCTTTGGCAAGACGAGCCGTCACACCGTGATTGCATACAAGGCCTCAATTACTGGTTGGACCCAAAAAACTCACAGTCGAAGCAACTGGACACCCCCCTTTTGGCCGAAAGCGCTTCGAGCATCAGGAATTGAGGAGGCAGTACAGCAGGGCAGTCTTCGCCAGCCTATGAAGCGACTGACTCGGCTGGCATTCTTTTCATTTAGACGACGATGATGATCACTCCAACCATCATGAGATGTTGGTATCAGTCGCACACCTCAGCATAGGTTACTCATGGGACTGTGCTGCACAGTCCCAACAGTTGCAATGGCATGCGCCTTTATATATATGATAAGCTCCTATGTCTGAGGTTGGAGTGTCAAGATGGTTGGCGTATACATCCATTCTTTGGAAAGCCTATTTACTGACTTTTATCCTCATTGGTGTTGCACACTGTCAGGTTCGCATGTGACTGGTGGTAAACAAATCCTAGCTGGCTAGCGGTTTGCGACATCGGTTGCGTTTTGTGACATTTGGAACCTTTACATATATAGGTACATAGAGTAGTGATCCTGTGTAAGTTACATAACCCGTAGCTCGTGTGAGCTCTTAACACATGTCTTCAGCATTGCCACTAGGCAAGTAGCATAATGTAGCTTACACTTGGCTACAAGATGCAAGTTGGCACTTGCAAGAATCTACTTAGGATAAAACTAGTGCCTATGTGGCTGCAAATCTATGAGCTAGCACCCACAGAGCATATGCAACAGCATTTGGGTTATCTCTCGCAATGGCTCGTCACACCAGTGAACCATATCTGCTTGCCTGCGGTGCGCATCCTCTCGCACCTGCAATGACAGCCTACGAGTCAGTGCTGACCGCTTGTCAGAATTTTTTTTCATGGGTAGCAAACTACCTGGGTAAGTTGCCATGCGTCGAGTACATCAACAGGTGCATCTGCTCCTGGTAGCGAGCTTAAGGCGCTCCGGATGAATACGTTGGTAAGCTCAACATTTGCAGGCGTGAAATGCTGATGTTTCTGCTGCATGCAGGTCGGATGGCCCCAATGCTGCCAGTCGCATTTGGCTTGTTGCGCGATGAGCGGGTGCACTGCTGTGGCTGGCATCCAGATCAGCCTGTCAAAGAGCTGGACTGCCCGAACAGCGGCAACAAAACGCTGCACCTGCTTGCACATGAGGTGAGTTGTGTTGCTATGCATTTGTCCTCGAGCGTACAATGTGAAAAATGAATTGCCACACTCACCGCAGGTATAAGGTGTTCTTTGGTAACTCGTCCATAGGCAGCGTCATGCAGACCAATGGCCAAAAGCAGCACATGTTCTACAGTGCTGGGGCTGCCATGCAGCCGCTCGGTAAGGATTGCGCGCATGTTGGCTGCGAGTTCCTTGTCAGTGTAGTGTTCAACTGCGAAGAAACCGCGATCCCCCAAAGTCTGATTGTTGCTGATAAACTGGTCAGCAGCGATGCAGACGACGTTGGAATTAGGAACCCAGCATGCCAGGGTGCGGTTTCGATGCGCGCAGGTCAGGTCACAAGCTGGGCTATGCGACAGGGCACACTGCAGATATGTGCACAGCTGCATGCCGACCGAGTCAGCTACCACCGTAACAGTGATGTTCTGAAGACACTTCTGGCCGCTCGCCTGTGTGTAGCGACAGTACTGGCAGTCCCTGCTCCGCCACATCTCATAGCTGTGATACTCCGGATAATTGCTTGTCAGCTGTGAACTGCCCCAGTTGGATGGACACTTGTAATGGCCATCTGCCCATTTGCAGGCTGGACAGATGGGCGTGGCATCTTGGTGCGGGCTGAACACATCCCTTTGACTTGCAGAAGTCCAGCTCGCCCAGTACCCAGCCTTGTTGGTAGAGGTACAAACCTTGGATGGCGGTGGTTGCAAGTCGTCTGACTGAGGAATGTCAACGGTAAAAGGGGAACCGGCCACATACTGCCCGACGTATCGCTCTGCCTCTGGCTGTTCTCGTCCCGATCGATCAACAGCACCCTTGCGAGATGCGTATTCAACCCGTACAGTAACCTGTGTGACCACTGGTTGGCACTGCGCGTCCATGTCTTGACATAGAGCCCAGCCATGTATGATCCAAGCACAACTTGGCCACGCAACGCATCAAGACATTGCCACACACCGTGTGAGGTCCAGCTTCTACAGGGACAAAGTGGATGTTGTACTTGCCAGGGGCCACAGATTGTGGCGCACCACTTGACACACTGCCTGGTCCTGTCAATAGGATACTCAATATGTGTGTTGCCAAACCTCTGCACGAGGAGGCAACAGCAACATGTGGACATTGGCCTTGCTGCAGCGCACCTTTTGCAACTATGTACAGCACTGCGTCTGTAGATTGTCGTGGCTCCGGTCTTGGCACGGTGGTGTTACCGCCCCACCAACCCCAATCAGAGGGCAGGGAGCTTAGTGTCACGGTGATTGTCACATGTGTGCCGTTCCAAACGGCTGTGTGCGCAGGAACGGGCTCATTAACTGGTTTGCCTGGTTTCTGCACATGATACTGCTTGGTGACAACAACTCAAGTAAGCTTTGCCACATTCCACCAAGCAGCAAGTGCAGCACACCAGTATGCACGGCACATGCAATCCAGAACTCTGCTTTAGCTGCGCAACTGTGAAGTGCAATGCATATATTTAGGATTCTGGAATGCAACGGTGTGACTATGATGGCTAATGCTTACCTGCTGGAAAAGCAGAGGTGTCACAGTGGTTTTGTCGACTGATGTGACGTCTATTTGCAAGGTGCGGGGTGCACGCAAGTCGGCGAAGGACCTCCAGAGACAGGTGGCGGAAGCAACCGCAGCAAAAACTAGTAGAAGAACCGCTCTCCGCATCACACTGAGCCGCCCACCATGTCGCATGCAAGCACCTCCCACCGGGACGGGCGGACAGTCAGGCGGCTATCAACCTGACCACAATGCCGAACCACACGCAAATGCGAGTGAGATGCTACGCACAGCACTTAGGAGGCTTGAACAGCAATGCTTGCAACATCATAGTCATCTACAAGACCACCAGCGCCGCCGCCGCTGCAAACACTACGGACCCATGCCACCTTTGCCGCCACTGCAGCTCTGCTCATCACTGCTTGCGTGATCAGCATGCACAGAGCCGACAGTCGGCGCTGCTGCTTATCAATGCCAGTGCCGGCAGGCATGTAGTACACAACAAGTACAACGCTGACAGACGCAAGGCGCAGAAGTCGGCGCACGTTCAAAAGCTTGCTGTTGTGCGTTAACCTTGAAGCTGACTATCGGCTCTGTCCTTGCTGCCATGTGGCGGCATGCGACACCGTCCGGGGTGCAGGTGGTATCTACGGCTGGGGCGAGGATGTTGCTGCAGGCGAAGAAGGAGGCAAGATGTTGAGGAGCAGCAGCCTGCCAGCAGCTTCTCGTCTATCGGAGCAAGGCGCAAGGCTACACCGCCCGGCATTGGCGCAGCTTCACGGAAACGGCAGCCTGCCCGTCTTGCATGTAGCCTTCAGTACGTTTGTGGAGGATGGCGACGGCTGAAGACGCTCGAAGTGTGCACAACGCCCAGCAGACCAAGCAATTTGACGAGGCTGTGGAGCAGTCACACAACCCATCCGGCATAAGGTAACGTCATGTTACTGTTTCATCCCAGCAGGTCGAAGCTGCAAGAAAGTCGGTGTTATTCCATATTGTCTTGCAGACATGCTTGTTGGCTCAGCTGCTCAAGGCGCATCAGTGGTGCAGTGTCGTTAACAGACTGCACCAGATTGTGGAAGCTGCAATGTTGGCAAAGTCGGCGCGTGTCTTGGATGTTGGTTCGGGTGTCGGGCTTTCATCACTATCATAGATAGGACAGCAGTTGCAATGTTCCCTCTCTAGGGTTGCGGTGTCCACACCATTCCTTGGCATACCATAAGGGATTTCTGCTTCCCGAAAACCCACGCAGCTGCTCGGTAGGTGCCCCTGACCGCTGTATAGAACACCTGCCAGCGCACGCAGCAAAGCAAGTGCATGCTGGTAGCATAGGAACAACCGCGGCATCCAGTTGCAGAGGCAGCAAAAGTGCTGCAAGGCCACATTGTTGCCACGGACCTGTAAGAGGCAATGCTGACAGAGTACAAAGCTCGCTACGACGATGTGTCTGTCGGAACGGGATGTTGCAGGCTTGCCAAGAAAGTGTGTTCGCTTCGATGCAGTATTAATTACCGCCGACTTCGGCAACTTGTATGATCAGACAGCTGAGCTGGATGCTATCGCCGCACTCTGCAACCCAGGTGCAAAGGGCTATCAGTGGTGGAAACCTGTATGCTGGTGTTTTGTGTTGTACATGATTAATCAATGCCGTGATCAGGTGCTGCCATTATCATTAGCCACCCACTGGGTCGCACATTGTGGAGCAACTTATCAAGAAACGCCGGACCTTGTGCCCAACAGTTTGCCGCATAAAAACGCACTTGACGAGATGACATCGCTAGGACTGGTGTGGAATCCATGTTTGTTCAAGAGGACTTGTACCTGGCTCTTTTGCAGGTGCGTAGTGCACTTACTGTCTGCTCAGCTATGCGTTGTTTGATCTGCCCCAAACTCTTGAAGCAGATAGGTTGCTGCAAATCAAGCAAAGCGTGCAAGACATGGCGGCTTGGAGGTGCAGCCATTGCACACTGGCGACTTGTGCAATCCGTCTAGCAAGTTGCAACCATTTTGCATTGCAGCGCATTACGGATGTGCTTGAGAGAGTATGATTCACAACTTTGTTGTGACAGGTGGCTCATACCTTAACAGGGCTCTTCTTTACCTGAGGTTCCATGGTCAGTGGCTTCGGCTGAGGCAGCAAGCAGATGGGCATATTACCAGGTACCTTAATTGCTGTACTGCCCAGTACTGTTTCAAGTGTCTCTGGTTTGGTAGAATGGGCGCACGGCATTGCACTAACTGCGTGTGTAACCAGTCAACCATTGGATCAGCTGCAAGAGGAGTTGGAGGGCATTCATCTGGGAGTGTACTTTGGGTGGGACTGCCCTGGTTGAAGGGCATGACCAACCTCATAATGGTAATACATGTGGGCAAGCGACCGACATTCATGGATGAGGAGATTGCTGTGATAAGCGTCTTTGTCAGTAGCAGCCACGATGCCTGTGCAGTCCTACCCGGACGTGAGCAACATCGGATCCATTGGCCATGTATGACATCAAGGCTTGCAGGAACTTCACACTATGCACAAGTATCGCTCAGACTTTTATGGCAAAGAGCTTCGTGCCGTCGTCCTTGGCTTTGCGCGCGGAGAGCAGAAATTGTCCTCGACGATTATGTGCAATTCGCATGCATCTGACGTATACGAGTGGCCTCATCGTGGACAGACAAGCTCATTGCACACAATAGTCTTGCGGATTTATGTACACCCAGTTGCAGATGCAGCTCTTGATTGACCGATGTGGTCAGTGTATCACAAGGATTCATTATTCAGTTTATGTTGCATTCCAAGTTGAAGCTCACGCGCAGCTGAGTCTTGCTTGTCCGAGGAGGTGCTATACGAAGGTTGAGTGCTTGCATGTGGTTTGCTACAGCTGCTTGCCTACGGGTCAGGTCTGCTTACTCTTGCACTGCGAGTGTTGTGTGCCCTTTGCTAAGTGCCTACAACGACAATGGTGCATTTTATGCCATACCATGCCGCTGACGTGCGTGTGAGTATGCTAGTGCGATGATAGGCAGGGATGACAGTGCATAGCATGGTGTGACGATTTTGCTGATAGTTTTGATAAAATTTTACCCGCTGTCATCGCTACTTGCTGTCCATTGTGCCTCGCTGCACCGTAGTCACTGTGCACATTACTTATTTGTCATGGTCACTAGCCTGCTGTGTAGAGTATATGCAATGCGGTGATTGTGCAACCACAATTGGGTTGCTTGCTTTTCTATTGAGATTCTCTGTCATGCATAAAGCGGTTGTGTAGCGTGTGCAGGCCAGTGCTGCTGCCCAATTGCATCCTTGCCGTTGAAGACATGATCGTGCTCGCTTCTGACTTTGAGCTAGTGTTACAGCCCTCCCATGTGGAGCTGAATAATGATACCCCCTCCCGTCCAAAGGGTGGCTTGTTAAAGTCCGGCAAGCTCCGCCAATTGTTGAAACTTGGTACTATGCAACAGCAGCCGCACGTGAAATTAGCAGGCTTGCATCCAGTGGTGAAGCTGGTGTTGAGATCAACACTCGAGGCAATTGCTGGCACTGCCGGTGCAACCGAGGATACCACGATGGACACATTGTGTTGCGAGGCTGTTATTGGGAACGACCGGATGGTAGAGATGCCATGCGGTTCCACATACCTTGCATCAGCAGCTGGTTGTACAATTTCTAAAACACGTGAGTGGGCAGCAGGCTCATTGTGGCGGGCAGCGTGACGCTGGTGGTTGACTTTGCAGTTTGTCATGTAAACTCCCTCGGTGGGCGAATCATGGATGTCGGCGGCCGGTAAGCAGTTGTGTGCTGAAAACTCGTTTTCCTGCCTGTGCTTGTAATCTCATTGCGCTCAAAGCGAGTTATAGTGGATTGCATGCACCATCGCTCGCTGCCATCGCTGCAGACATGTACCCCCCATATCAGCACGAGGCCAGGACGAGAATTTGCAGTTGATGAGGACGGCACATGAATTGCGGCTGAATTGCGTGGTGTGTAGCTGACGCAAATAGTCAAACGAAACCAGATTTTTGCTATGTGATGGATGCCGCACAGGCAGTCACTTTTAGTGCATCGAGCTTACCACTGCTACTTTTCCAGTCAGCATTGCAAACTTGCATTAGCTACTCAAACATGGCCTTCAAAAAAAGGTTGCACATTGAGTGGCCCATGCTGTGTTGCCTGGTAGTTGTCAAATTGACGTGTATACTTGCATGTTGTGGTGCAGTGTCATACCATGGTTATGGGACATGGTTACTGGCATATGGCTCCTCCTATGGCAGCGACTTTTGCTATCATGACCTAGTGGTTAAGGCGCCGATGTTGCATGCAGCGTGGATGGTTTTGCGACAGCTGCTACATCTCTGGGGATGCTTACATGATGGAGCCGTCACTGTTGCACACGGTGTGCAAACTCCAAACCTAAAAACTACACGGCCATTGAGTGTCGCCGGGTGAGTGGCACAATGCAAGCGCATCTCTGCATTGCCTTTGGTTGTTATGTTAAAAGGCAGAGTCATGACAATAAATTAATTATGTTTGCGGTTTCAAGGTCATGATGCAGCAGCTTAATACTGGTTGTACTACCGCAGTGTGCCTAACCCAGCTGCGCAAGAAAACCCTAACGCTGAGACCGTGCGCCTGCAACCGCCAGCGCTTGCACACAACAAGCGTCCAGCTTGTAAATGCGCCTGCACTGGCGCAGTCAGGCAAAGCATGCAGATTTTAAAGCAAGTGAATGCATGTATAAATAAGTGTGCATGTATGACATGCGATTATATATTTATTTATACATATATATACATATATATACATACGCTAAATCAATTGCAAACTGTAATGTTTGGTATAAATGTGTGCATATTTGCACATGTGGATATATTTGAATTTCATAGGTAGATACATATAAACAATATATGTGATATGTGCATGATGTATGATGTGATTGTGCACACCACTGCCAACACCCTGCCACATGCATACCATGAAAGCCTTCATGGCCTTCATGGCATCACATGCTCACCAATACCGTATAGCTACAAATCGTTCGTTTTTAAGCTGATAATAGGAAAGCGACAATCAAATCTTTCATTGTATATTCATGACTACAACGGCCTTGGCATCAATGCATTGCCTTTATTAAGATGGCAGCGAAAGAACGAATTGGAAGGTAAATGTCCAATGTGCAGCGCGTGTTACTACTTTGTGTCTCAATAGTATACACCTTACCATTTAATTATTATCGCGCTAACATCCACTGCCATAACTTATACCGAATAGCCCGCACCGTTGAACATGCATGCACACTCATACGTGTATTATGTGGCAAACCATGTGTGGCATAAGATATGCACTTTCAGTCTTAAATTCTTACATGTACGCGTCGCATTAACAAAGATCATTGAAGTTATGTCCTTTGTTGTTTACACGTATATATGCATGTTGATACATATGTAAATTTTTACAAGTATACATAGTTACCAATATATGCAAACCAATAATCGTATAGTGGGTTACACATACGCACACATTTAATCCAATAATTTACACAATTATTATGACATTATTAACTGTACGCGTAAGTTGATGATATAGCACTCTTTTATGATGACACTTGTCATTCAACATGGGTAAAAGCATGGTGGTCAATTGGAATGGGTATTATTTGTGCAAATTTGTTCAAGTCACTTGGAGCCAATATTATCAAAACCCTTCGTGTGTTAAACCCATCAGTGGCTACCAGGTCATCAGCTCAAGCTTCTAGGCTAGGCGTAGGAGTTCTAGGCGTAGGAGTTCTAGCTGTTTGCCTATCACAGGACTTATTGTGGTTCACATTTTCAGCGCGAAGGCAGAGGGCAACGCGTCACTCTCACTGAGTCTGTTGAGGACGGCAGAGAGCGAAGAACGTGCGCTAGCGCCTAACGTTATGGCCACAATCACGTGAGCCACTGCTAATGAGACGCAAACCAAGCCCGCCCAACCTAACCGCCTGCTCGCCTGCTCCAGGCGGCGGCGGCGGCGGAGTAGGAGTAGGAGAAGGAGCATGAAGGCCGCTTTACGACAGGTAACTGAGGATGAGAAATGAGCATAAGACATAGTGACTCCGCCGTGCCTGGGCGGGTCTAGAGGCAAGCTGCTGCGCCGCTGTGAAGCAACCGCAGCATGGCGCCGCAAGCTCAGGTAAGCAGCGGCGGAGGCGCATAGCACACCTTAAACCTTGTCCTTGTGCACTGTTTGTGGTAGGTCTCAAATGTTGTGTCCTGACAAGACGTCTGCGGAGCATGCTGCTGCGTCTGCTTGACGTTGCACTCATGCACAGTTGAGGTAGTTGCACACAGCGCATTCTGGTTTCAACCGCTGACTACACGTTGAAGATGCGTGCAACTACAAAAACCAAAAAAAAGATACACACACACACACACACACACACACACACACACACACACACACACAC
>RHPI01003642.1:735098-836346 GCA_009103225.1 Chlorokybus atmophyticus
ACACACACACACACACACACACACACACACACACACACACACACACACACACACACACACAGAAGTAGCCCTTTATGGTCTGGTACATGTTTCGGGCTGTGTGTCAAGACATGTTGCCGTTGCAAGCGTGGCAGGCAGTTCTCCCCTGGGGTGTTCTCAACGGTTTTGGGACCAGCATGTTGCCTACTGACCCTCTCGTGTTCACGCTTATGATATGCATGCAATGAGTGTGCAGCATGGCGAACACCGCTCATCTTGTTATTTACCAATTCGTGAGTTGACCCAAAAGCCAAGTCCATCAACTTGATTGAACACATTGCGCATTACAGAGAGTTTGGCGTTCTCTGAGACGAATTGAGCAGTCATGAACTGCTTTACCTCGTGACAAACACGACTCATGCCATGCATGTATACAGACTCACACTGACCTGTCCATCATGTACAAACCCATGAACTCCCATGTTTCGCAGATGCCACTGCTGCGGGCAGTGGCTTGCGCATGCTTGTTGGGTCTGCTGTGGTGCCGCGACGCCGTTGCGCAGACCATCAGCCACATATACACTTCCCCGGACGGCAGCACCGGCGCGTACGGCAGCTTTGCGGGAGGCACTTACCTGTACATACAGGGCACGGGGTTCAGCTCCGACGCCTACTACGGCGGAAATGATGTGTACATTGGGGGTGTGCCGTGCCCCGTCATAACCTACATATCAACCACCACGCAGGCAAGCACTCTTAACAATCGACTTGAATGTGTTGCTCACTCATGCACACTCACTGACTCCGCCTTTTCCCTCATGCTTGCGACTATGCTGATGTAGAGTATTTGCATGGTGTAAGCATATGTGACCATGTAAAGGTGTGTTAGTTGTACTCAATTTATAGCTACTCTAGTGTCACTCAGTGACGACGTGTGCGTGACAGATCGTGTGCGAAACGATCCCGCTGGAAGACGACACTCTGCGCAACATGTGGTTGCCGGTGACCGTGGTTGTTGACAAGAAGCGTCGCGCCACATGTCCCCAAGGCGACACGTACTGCCGCTACATCTACTACTACTGGGACACTCCTCTCTTGTACGAAGTGAGTCCGGGCGGAGGAGCTCCGGGCGACAGCGCCGCATTCATCTCCCGCGATGGCGTGTCCACATCGGACACATTCAGGAGCCTACTACTCGGCCCGAGCCGATGCTCACTCGGGGATGGCGAGAGCCAAGTGGGATCGGACAACTACGGCGTGAGTGGATTATGTTGGGTGATGTGGGTTCACTGGCTGGTTGACGTATGTGTGGTGATGCTGACATGTTGGACTTGTGGCCTCTCTCTCTCTCTCTCTCTCTCTCTCTCTCTCTCTCTCTCTCTCTCTCTCTCTCTCTCTCTCTCTCTCTCTCTCTCTCTCTCTCTCTCTCTCTCTCTCTCTCTCTCTCTCTCTCTCTCTCTCTCTCTCTCTCNTGGCGTGGAGCCGGGTTACTACAACGCCACAATGACGTTGGTGGGTGCGAGCGGGACGGCGATGATCGACGAGGTGCAGTACTCGACCGACCGACGCAGCGCGTACTACACGCGCATGGATGGCGAAACCTACATGTGGCGTTACCACCCGGCTGTGGACACAATATCACACACCTCGGGGAGTCTCATTGGCGGGCTCGCCATCACCATCAAAGGCCGCGGGTTCGGCGCCGACAACATCAACACCACCATGGTGGATGTTGACGGCGCCCCATGCATGGTCACGAGCGCCTCGCACGACACCATTACGTGTGTCACAAGTCCACCGGAGGGTGTGGTTCAAGACACGCCACTTGTGGCCAACGCAGCCTGCACGCTTCAGAGCGACTGCCACCCGCAGGTGTGCGACACGTCGACGCACACGTGCTCGGCGTGCGCGTCATCGCCAACCTCATCCTCACCCTATGCGCCGGATGCGTGCCCACCAGGCTTCGGCTGCAATGTTGGCACTGGTCAGTGTGTCGAGGGCGGCGACGGGTCCCAACATTATGTTGGCAACACGGGCGTGCGCTGGCACTTCTTCGCAAGCACGTATTGGAACCAACGAAACAGCCTCGTCCTCGCAAACGCCGACTTTGTCGGTAGAAAGGAAAACTTTGAGCGCAGCACTCGCTTTGCTGAATACTTTGTGGAACGCTATGAGGTGAGACCACAAAGCCTCACTGCCACCCCACATAAGAGCGCATGATGTGTGTACATGCTAAGTGTGTGCTTGTTTGATGTGCGCAGGCAGTGTTCTTGCCGCCCGTCACGGGTGATTATGTCTTCATGGTCACCTCTGACGACCAATCCGAGGTGAGGAGACACGTGGTTACACAACGAACCCAATGCAACACGCAACAATTTGGTACTCATACTCTACACGCAACTTGGTAGCTGTGGCTGGGAGATACCATGGAGCCAAGCAGCAAGCACAAGATTATAGACTTTCCCAACTACGTGTACCTGCGAAGGTGGTACTCCACACTATCACCCGTGACCACCTCCAACCCCATTCACCTCGAGGCAAGCAGCACAAAGCTGTTGTGGTCATTGTGTGTGTGTGTGTGTGTGTGTACTGACAGTTGCCATGGATGCGTGCAGGCAGGACAGGGATATTACATGTTGGCATTGCACGCAAACGGCTGCTGCGGGGATCACTTTGCCATCGGTGCAGTGTTCCCATCGTCCGATGGCGTCATCAAGCACAACTCTGTTGCCGAGCAGCAGCTTGTACACCTCTCAACACCCATCACGCGAGAGATACAGGTATGAGTGGGTGCTATGCAAGTAATTGGTAAAACTTGCTTGCAGTCCCACACTATATGCACTGCCACTGACCCAAGTTTTCATGTGTAAGTCAATTGCAAAGCTGTTGTGTGGATGTTGCAAACACTCATCTGCATACATGTTGTGTCCTGCAGACCATCACGCTGAGTGGGGCGACGGGTGGCACCTTCATGCTCACGTACTCCTACGCCACGGGTTACAGCAGCGGCGAGGGCGAGGACAGGAAGCTCACATGGACGGCGGTCATGACGGACCCGATAGCGTTCGACGCCTCCCTCAACACCGTACAGAACAAGCTGAACCAGCTTGCGGGGATGACCTACCCCGCGACCGTCGTGAGACGCACCAGCGACGGCGTGGATGGATCCACCACGTACGAGTGGGATGTGAGCTTCAACTTCGCTGTCACGTACAACCGAAAACTCCTTGTGTAAGAAGCTGTTGTGATGAGCAGCTACTACGCCTTGGTGGTCATGATGCTGCTAGCTTTATACAAAGGATGTTGTGTACAGCACTAAGACGGGAGGGCTCGAGTGTATACCAGTAAGCTCGGGTGGGTGCGTTGCACACGTCGAGCGCACGCAGGATCCCTCGCCTGTTTTGGATGGCACTTACACATTATCCTACAAGGGTGCGGAGACCACGCCCATCTCCCCTAGTGCTGGCATCGCAGACATTGCATCGGTGAGTAACGTTGGGTTACATTGTCCTGTATGAACAAGCATGTCAACTCACTCTGCACTCGCGCGCAGACCCTAAATGCGCTAAACACAATCCCTGGAGGAGTTGTCACAGTGCAGGTGTGAAACTTGCTGCGTATGGTCAATGTGTGTGCGGCATGTGTGTCAAAACCCAACCCAGCTTGTTGTTGGTGTAGTTGCGGGATCTGGAGCGCACTGGGGCGACCAGTATGGACCCGTTGGACGGTGCAGCGTATGTTGTGTTTTTCGACGGTGCTCCGGGTGAGGACATGGAAATGCTCGAGTCCAACACGTACGGCCTCACGGGCGGGACATATGGGTCCGCGGGTCCCACCATTGACGTCACGGAGCTGGTGAAGGGCGATCCCGCGCAGTTTATGGCTCCAATCCCTGGCGAGTTCTTCGCCATGTTGGAGACAAAACCACAAGTCCACCTGTCCGTCAACGGCGTGACGGCCTCATGTGAGGGAGGGAGCTACGACTGCGCTTTCCTGTACACGGGGTCCGTCACGCCAACAATTACTTCATTATCCGTCTCGTCGGGTGGAAGCGCGGGGACCTACGCCATCGCTGCGGACGGGACGGGGTTAGCGAGTGCGGGTATGAGCGTCCTCGTGGGCGACGCCAGCTGCGACGTCACGAGTGCCACGGCCACGCACATCGAGTGCACGTTGACGGGCGGCCAGGCTGGGGTGCACCCCATTGCTGTGACGGTTCCCGACAAGGGCCTTGCACTTACTGATCAGACCGTCACTGTGGATTTGATTATCAGCTCAGCTAACCCAACAACTGGGTCTCTTGCCGGAGGCACGGAGATTAACATCACAGGGGCTGGATTCGGAACCAACCCCGCCCTTGTTGAGGTAACACAACTTATATATGTTGGAATGTTGTGTCTTGCTTGCCATTTGCACTTACTGATGCTGTCTGTTTCTGCCAGATTGTTGCGGCTGGACTTGTGTGCGACGTGAAGTCCGTGGAGCCCACGTCCCTCATGTGCGTGACACGGCCTCTGCCGGAGGACGTGTCGTTCTACGGCGCACCACAACTAGACTTCTTCCTCCCGTTCTACGGCTTGCCGATGACCGACGACCCTTACCTCGACGCGTTGATGGCCACACCTCCCACGCTCACCGTCAACGGCGTGACAAAGCCCTTCACCTTCGTGTACACGCCTTTAGCCACGCCCGTGGTGATATCCGTATCACCGCAGGCGTTAACCGTGGTGCATCGCACGGACATGACCATCACGGGTGAAGGGTTCAGCCCTGACATTGCCGCCAATGAGGTGTCCATTGGCAGCAGCGCGTGCACGATCACGGCGTGCTCAACAACAACAATCTCATGCTTTGTTGATGCGGGCCCTCTCGGCCCTCAACCTGTTCTTGTTCGTGTCAAAGGCAAAGGCAACTCCCTCGGCAACATTGTTGTCAACAGGAACCTCCACATCGAGAGCATATCGCCACGCTCTGGCAGCTTTGGCGGCTTGACACTGGTGAGTACAAGCACACACAACTTGCTTGCTGTGAGAGGGAGAGACACAACTCGCAACTAACACAACATGTCCTCGCAGTTGACTATATCAGGACGCGGGTTCATGCCCCTTAGCAGCTTCACTTCCAACGGCGTTACAGTTGGTGACTACCCGTGTGATGTTGTGACGGCCACCGATATGGAGATCACGTGTTACACGAGGCCGATGGCGCAGGGAGACACTATTGGTGAGGCTCCGATGCGTGTGGTTGTACGCGTGAAGAGTAGTGACGCTGCGTGTGTGGAAGAGGGCCTCCAAGCTTGCTCGTTCCACTATGCCAACATTGCCACTCCCGTCATCACCTCCACCACACCCAACAGTGGTCAGGGCGCCAACATGCTCACTATCTACGGTCTCAATCTTGACAATGGTGATGTGCGCATCGGGCCGATGCCGAACGACGTCGAGTTCATGACAATGGAGTTGTTCGACTCATTCTACACATGTATCACACTAACCAACGCTGACACGGAGATCACGTGCACCGTGCCATTTGACCAACTATCTCCCACACGCCACCGCATTTTACTCAGAACCGCCAACGGCATGATCACAATGAACTCCCTCTTCACGTACTCCAACGAGTTGTTCATCACAAGTATCAGTCCCGCCGGCGGGTCCCTCGGCGGTGTGGATGTGACAATTGTGGGTGGAGGCTTCATCGATGATGCTGTTGCTGTAAAGTTTCAAAACACGCCGTGCGACGTGCGAAGGGTGACCTCAACAGAGATTGAGTGTTATGTTGGGTGGCAACAGTATCCGTCGACCAACGGCGTGCAGGTGTCTATTAATATAGTTGGCAATGCGGATGCTTCGGCTGCGACGGTAACGCAGGCGTGTACGGACCCGGGATGCTTGTTGGCTTTGAGCACCGGTTACACGCCAACACTCACATCCGTCACGCCAAGCTTGGTTGCATATGCCGACTGCAGCGCAGACCCGTGTTACGTGCAACTGACTATTGTTGGCACGGGCTTCTTCGACAACCCCGACAAGGTCAAGAATGTTGTGTACATTGGCGGCGAGTACGGGACAGTGTTGTCGTCCACTACGACGCAACTCGTTGTGGAGATTGAATACCCTACCGGAGGCACGTGGCCGGTCAATGTGATAGTTCAAGACAAGGGCTACGCCAAGCCGAGCGTGAAAGACTCGGTCACGTTAACAGTAGCATTTCATGTTGGAACAATCACACCTAACCTCGGGTCTTACGCCGGTGGACAACAGATACAGTTGGTTGGTCTCGGGTTTGCTCTCGGGCCAACCAACAACATGGTCACCTTGTGCAACGCGCCATGCCTCGTTACCTCTGCATACCACTCGAGCGTCACATGCACAACCTCAGCACTCGTGACGCCCACTTCGCGTAGCGATCTCCATGTTGGGCCAAAGGACGGGCCAATAACCGGGAACGAATTCGGTGCGCCTGGCGTGAGTCCCGTTGATGCGGCCTTTGATGGAGACATCAACACGGTGTATCACAGCGATAGCAACGCGCAGTGCTATGTTGGGATGGATTTTGGCGTTAACACCGGCGCGGTGATCACGCAAGTCAACCTAATGCCCACGCCGTTCGACTGGCGCCCACTCGAGCAACTGTTTCCACCAGGCTCGGTTATCGAAGGCTCTGCTGATGGTGAGGACGTGTGTACATGTTGATGTTATACGAACACGTGCTCACGTCGTTGCATGTGTTCGTGTGCAGGTGTGACGTACCAGACCATTTACACCATCACGGACGTGCTGCCGGGTTTCAACCGCTGGGACATAGCGAACCTGACACCCTTCCGATACGTGCGTTACAGCGAGCTTGCGGGACACGCAACTCAGTGCCGCATCGCAGAGCTGCAGTTTAAAGGCTACCTGATCTCCACGCTGGGCGATGTCACAGGCATCTGCCCTCTCACTGTAAGGCCTTCTGTGTGTGTGTGTGTGTGTGTGTGTGTGAGCTGTCACAGTACACAACCAACTAGACTATCTGTATTGCAGATCTCCATTCCTCCATCAGCAGTGAATGAGCACGGCCCGTTGGTGGTCACACCACCCTCCTCGACCACCGCCAACGCATACACTTACACGGAGGCCTCCACACCGATAGTGTCATCCATCACCCCGAGCAGCGGCACGACGGGCGGCGGGACCGCTATAACGTTGGCCGGCAACTACTTTGGCACTGCTGCGGGTGACCTTCAAGTCCACATCGACGGCGTGGAGTGTGTCATACAGGGTAGTGTCACAACCAACGCAATCACGTGTCGCACGGGATTGCGTGATGCACCTGTCGAGCCAAGCATCGTTGTTACAAGAGTTGGTGTTGGCTCTGCAGCGATAGACCCAACAGCAGTGTATAGATACATCGACAGATGGAGTGCGCCATCTACGTGGGGTGGGGAAGCTCCACCCGGTGAAGGTGACAGCGTGTACGTGCCGGCGGGACAAAACATCCTGTTGGACATGTCCCCTCCCCGCATGGTGTTGTTGTTGATAGAAGGCCGTATGGAGTTTGAGGACACGCAGGACCTGGAGCTTCAGGCCAGCTATGTGTTCGTCAACACGGGAGAGCTGATGGTTGGGTCCGAGGACACGCCGTTCCAACATAAAGCCACTATCACGCTGTACGGCGAGTATGAGACCACACCTCAACTACCCGTATACGGCGCGAAGCACATCGCCGTTAGGTCCGGCACGCTCGACCTGCACGGGAAGGCGAAGCTCCCAACATGGACGCAACTCGCAGCGAGCGTTGTTGCAGGGGATGAGTCAATCACACTCAGAGTGGCAGTGATGTGGGAGGTTGGGGACGTGATTGTGATCGCGTCATCGAGCTTCGACATGTTGGAAGCTGAAGTGGTGTCCATCACGAGCGTGTCTATTGACATGACGACCATTGGCATTACTCCCGCACTGCAATTTGACCACTTTGGCAATGTGAGTGGTTGGTTTAGGGTTGGGTGATGTACACGTACACCATGTACTCCTGCTTGCATGAAACCAACCCCTGTGTGTGCCTCGCAGTCTGTATCGTACGGTGCGGGTTTGGACATCGACATGAGCAGCGAGGTGGGCCTGCTCTCGCGCAACGTGCTGGTTCGTGGCAGCGACACATCTCCGCGCGACAGGTGGGGAGCCCACATCATGCTCGCGGGGGCACCAGCTGTCGGCCGCATCTCCCACATCGAGTGCTTCCGCTGCGGGCAAGCCTTCATGCTGGGAAGGTACACACTGTTGTGTTGTTGTTGTTTAATGCAGGAAGTTTCGATTGCTTTTCGCTAAAACGCGGGCACAGATACATGTCACTCGTGCGCATGCACACGCACGCGCACACACGCACGCACACACACACATGTGGCTGTGCAGGTATCCGATCCACTTCCACATGTTGGGTCCGGTTCCCGACTCTTACGTTCAGGGCGTCAGCGTTCACGACAGCTACAACCGCGCCATCACGCTCCACGGCGTGCAGTTCTTCCGCGTCCAGGACAACGTGGCGTACAACAACCTCGGCCACACCTTCTTCGTGGAGGACGGCGGAGAGACCAAGAACGTCATATCCGGCAACCTCGGCCTCCTAACAAAGTTCTCGGGGAGCTTACTCAACACGGACACTACCCCTGCAACCTTCTGGTAAGTGTCTGCATGAGCAACACAACCATGTGTGTGGTGTGGACATGTTCCGTGTGATTGTGCAGGATCACCAACCCTGACAACATTGTGGAGAACAACGCTGCTGCTGGTTCTGCCAACTACGGGTACTGGTACCACGCAGATCCAAATCCAACGGGACCGTCGGAAACGGATACCATCTGCCCGGTGGTAAGTGGCCATGTGCTATGGTCTGGGCGCACTATACCAGTTGGTCGCCCATATAGCATACCACAAACAGAGCATCACAGTGCATCACTCATTCCTCAAGTCACCCTACGGATATACTCAACCATGGGCACGCACTTGCACAGACAAATACATGCACGTACACATGCGAACACCTCGTAGAACACACAATCATCACTGACATGCTTATCATCCTCGTGTGACTTAACCTTAACCTCTGATGTGTGCAGGGCACGCCATTGGGTCGTTTCCGCAACAATCGCGCCCACAGCAACGGCAAGTACGGTCTCCGCATCTTTGAGAAATACATCCCCCGTCAGTCCCCCTGTCTCCCCATCTCCCCCTCCAACCCGCACGTCCCCGCTTTATTCGAGTCCCTGACCTCCTACCGCAACGCCGAGTCCGGCGCCATCGCCACCGTCATTGGCGACGTGAGGTTTGTTGATTTTAGAGTGGCGGATAACCCGCGCGCCGGGATTGAAGTGCAGCAGATGATGGCGCCTGTTAATACGGCGAGGACGACGGGAGCGCTCATAGTTGGACATAGTGTCAATAATGCCAACCCTGTAGCGGACCCGTTTGATAACTTTGGGGAGGTGAAGACGTTCGGGTTCGTTGCGGCAAGACGAGACAACTATCTGGTGGAGAGCAGTATTGTGAGGGACTTTGATTTGGATTACATGGCGGCATTCGGGTCGTGCTCTGCGTGTGTGTTCGTCGCCGTGCGCGACCAGGTACGCCAACAACATGTTGGATTGTGACCCTCTCTCTCTCTCTCTCTCTCTCTCTCTCTCTCACACACACGCACGCACGCACGCACGCTTAAACTCGCACTCACACTTGTCTTCTCTCTTATGCAGGATGTGCGGCTTACCCACTTCTCGGACATGACCGTGATCAACAGCAACATGGTCGAGTGGGGTTACCCTTTCAAAGCTGTCTTTCACGACATGGACGGGACGTTGTCCGGCACGGGCGTGGAGACGTACATCACGCCGTTGTGGAACCACTTGTCCATCCCTGGCGTGTGCGTGCCATCCACTCCATGGAAAGGTCTCTTCTGCGCCGCATCCCAAACACGCATCGCGCGTTGGACCTTGTGGAACACACAACCTTCTTCACTCCTCACCTATCGCGATGTGGAGATGACACGTGACGGCGACGTGGACGTGTCGTTGGTCGAGTACGAGTCTAGCGCTAACGACCCCACTAGCGGATGGGCTGCGGGTCTCGCTAGTGGGTACACATACAACATTAAGTGGCACGGGACCGTGGCTGATTTTGACTACATCAACATGGGCGTGACGGGTCTTGTTGGCTCCGACCACGTGTTCGTGTCGTTCGAGTACGTGTTGTTCAGGGACCACTTTGGCGTGTTCCCGCGCGGGAGTAGTGACGAGGACTTGTTGTTGGGTAGCACCATTGCGATGCCGGATCCGAACACGTCGCCAAGCGGGAGCTTCTATCACGACATACCCAACAAGAAAGTGACGGTGCTGTTCAGCGCCAACGGCAACAACGCCAATGATGTTATTACAATTAAAGCGTTCCAGTGCCCGCGAATGGGATGCCCGATACCGCCATCAGACACAGCTGATAGAGAACAATTTATCAGGGTGAGTAGAGTGGTTGTCAAGCTGTGTGTGTGTGTGTGTGTTGCTAACTTTCTGGAGTGCAGAACTGGAGCAATGATACGATGTGGCCCGGTGGTATCATGCCGCAAGAGGGCGACAACGTGCTCATTCCCAACATGTGGCGCGTAACCATGGACATCGAGGTACACCCATCACACACTTGATCACCAACATCATATACGCACGTACTCTCTCCCTCTCTCAACACCCCTTTCTTGCAGCCTCCGCAGCTGTCCACCTTAGAGATCCAAGGCGAGCTCTACTTCGACGAGAACCTGGCGAGCACCAACCTGCAGGCGGAAGTCATCTACGTGCGGGGGGGCATATTGCGGGCCGGCACGGAGCTGCAGCCGTTCCAGCGTGAAGCTGTCATCACACTACATGGAGAACGAGGCGGGGACGGGCTCAACATTGGGGAAGATATTGAAGCGGGAACAAAGGTAGCATGCTTCGTAGTGAGCGCATTGACTTGATATACGTGCATGTGTACATGCGTCCCTGTGAATGTGCATGCACAGGGACGCATGTACACAAGCACACATGCACGCACATTTACGCACGCGCACATGCGCATGCACGCACGCACACGCATGCGCACGCGCACGCGCACACACACACAGACAACCACACCCACCCACTCTGACCTGTCACCATGTTCTCCCTGCAGGTCCTTGCTGTTCTTGGCACGCTGGAGCTCTACGGTCAGCGTCGCGTGACCGCGTGGACGCATCTGGGCGCAACCGTGGCTGCCGGCGACACGGTCATTACACTTGAAGCTCCGGGAGCTGATTGGTACACGGGCGACGCGATCGTTATCGCCAGCACGGACTTTGAGTATAAGAATGTGAGTGTGGGCTTGTGGAGGTGATGTTGTTGTTATGTGTGAGAGGGGAGTGTGGTGGACTGATGGTGTTGGTGGGTGATTGTTTTCGATGTAGGCGGAGAAGAGGACGATCACTGCGCGGCTATCGGCGACGCAGTACACGCTTGACGCACCTCTGGAGCACTCGCATTACGGAGATGCACTGCCTATGACCGTTGGGTAAGCGTTGCGCCCGCCACATGTTGTACACGCTGTCGTCGCGTGTACAACAGTCAAGTATCCCTAACCGCCGACATCTCTCAGGTCTCACACAATGGAACTACGCGCCGAGGTGGGTCTCCTCTCCCACAACGTGCGCATCGTTGGCGCAGATCCACCTATCTCCGACCCCGGTTACGGCGGCCACGTGCTGGTGTCGTCATACGTCGACAGTGTTAGCACCGCCGACGGGGTGATTGTGGACGTGCCGCGACGCGGGGCTGTGACGTTGAGTTATGTGGAAGTCAGCGCGTGTGGACAGGGAGATACGCTACGACGAGCACTGCAGTTTGATGATGCGGATGATAATAAGAGTGAGGTGCAAGGGTGCTCGTTTCATGACGGGTTCAACAGGTGGGCTTACGTGGGCATGCGTGTGCAAGTGTGGAATGTGTTTGTGTGGACATGTGCCATGCAAATGCGTAGAGACTCAACAGCTGTTGAAAACCGCTCGGTACACATACACGCACGCACGCTCGCACGCATGCACACGCAAACATGTGCGTGCGCGCGCACAAACGCACGCTGTATGCATGACCAAGTGACTGCAGCCACATAGACTTGGTGCTCACAACTTGCACAACTTATTCTCTTCATGTGGCAGTGGTATCTGGGTGGTCAATTCCGTCGGCGTGACGCTCGACAACAACGTTGTCTACAACAACGAGTGGTCATCCATCGGCGTCGAGTCTCCCAGCTCCAACACGGTCATCACCAATAACCTCGCCATGAGCGCGCACACGTACCGACCGGACCTTCCCGACCACATACTGATAGAACCTTTGGCCAACTATGAGATCTGTCACCAGGACGAGTGCCCTGATACACAACTCTCGGGCAATGTGGCGGCGGGTTCGGCCAACTACGGGTTCATTATCACAGGAGATGACTGTTACACGGATGAGGCGGACTTTGTTATCCTCAACAACCACGCGCATAGTGCACGTGTGGGCGCGTGGCTAGGTGGACACCCTTCACGTTGTACCGCACTCACGTCCTTCTCGGCGCACAAGTGTAATGACTATGGTATAGTGATGGCGAGGCCGGCCGACATTGCGCGTGTGCAGGATGTTGCCCTCGCCGACAATAAGGTTGGGATATCTCTCAGTCCCTTTTGGGCCGCCACCGTAGACGTGTCCGACACGCTGCTTGTTGGTTTGTCGCCCAACTCGGGGTGCAACCCAACATGTGGGGCTGGATGCGCCCCACGTATGGGCATCATGCTAACGGGGTTCTACAAAGGCACAACCTCACACTTCAAGTCGATGCCACCCTTGCCAACGTTCTTGCCGTGGCATCTTGTCAAGACGGATGCGACGTTTAGTGGTAAAGCAACGTACGACGGCATTACATTGGTGGACTGGCCCGTCGCGGACGGCTGTGGACACGCTCTCTACGCCATCGCAACCAACCCAATCTCCTCCGATATTACTCGCCCGCAAGTGTTCACGGACCTCACCCTTACACGCGTGGACAACAACGCCATGTTATTCCTCGACAGCCCCAATCCAGGTAAGTGACACAACATTTATACGACGTGTACCCTATCTCAGAACGCTGCTTTGACACACGTGTTGTTGTTTGATACGACAGCGTGGGTCAACCCGTCGGACTGCGTGGACATGGACTGTACGGGCCCGTTGAACGCGATAGTGAAGTACACGTTGACGGGAAGTAACACCGTTGTCGTGGCTGTGTCCAACAACCCGTCTGCAGTAGACACAACTCACTGCACCATCGTTCCCGCATGGAATGCCTTCAAATGCACCGCAGTGAGCTACACTCTCCTCGTGTTTGAGAGTCTCGACAACGACCACTTAACACGACGCGTGTCCCCCGTGCACGTATCCTCCACGGGCGCCTTCACGTACGACAACCACATCAACTCCATGATGGACCACATGTGGGACTTCCAGTACACGTCTCTCTTACGCGAGAGCCGCTTCCCCGCGATGCTCAAACCCAACTACAAGTACAGGATCGCTTTCTCGGGCACGCCCCCACGCAACATGCGCTTCCAGATGGAGGACGCTTCTCCCAACGAAGGCGTTGTACTCGCCATCAAGTACACATCACCCGAACTCATCGAAGTCTCTGTTGACGGTGTTGGCGTGGTGCCCATGGACAACAGTATCGTGGACGTGTTGCCCAATATGCCCGCAGGGACCAACACGTTCAACAGGCTCACGGCCACGCTCACGTTTGTCGTGAAGGGACCCGTCGTCGTGAGGTTGAGGACGTTAGATGCGGTGCAAGTCACGCTCACGCTGCAGACGACGGTCGAACTGTTCTACTCGTCCGGCATCACGACGTTCATCTCACGCCTCGCGTTCGCGCTAGGCATTAGCATCTCACGCGTTCGTGTTGTCGATGTTCTCCCGGGCAGCGCAGGTAAGGAGCAAGCACACATTCGTACTTGCACGCACAAGTACACGCACACGCACACGCATGCGCACGTGTGCACACCCATGCGCACGTCTTCTGACTTTGTGTGGGTTTGTATCTCACGACTGTTGTGTTACAGTTGTGTACACGGCGATAGTTGCCCCCGACCCCCCTCCCTCTCCTCCTCCTAGTCCTCCCCCACCTCCGTTGGCCCCTCCCCCTCCCTTTGGCACGCACGCGCCCCCACCTCCACCAAACGCCCCACAACCACCTCCCCCGCCCGCAGGATCAGGATTAGGATCCATTACCGCACTCACTGCAGAGCTCAACGCATTAGCCACACAAGTAAGAGGATTAGAGAGTACTACTCCGTTAACACAATGAGGGTGAGAGGCTGAGACCACGTGTGCTCATGTGTGCTTGTTGTTCTTGTGTCTCACAGGTTCAGACGTTGACGGCCAACGATCAGCTTGATGTTGGGAGTCCCATCACCGCCGTGGCCGTGACGGTGTCTGTGCAAGTGGCTGCGCCGTGTCTTGCCGGTTGCGTGCACGGGTCATGCGAGGACGGGACGTGTTACTGCGAGACTGGGTACTCTGGTGTGGCGTGTGACCAGCAACCGCCACCTCCCCCACATCCACCACCGCCACCTAGACCACCTCCACCAACACCACCTCCTCCACCCCCGCCGCCAACACCACCACCACCCTCGCCGCCGCCACCGAGAGACGGGTGCGCCAACACGTGTGACAGCGGGGAGGTTCATGCGTTGGACACGTGCGAGTGCATCCGACCCGTGTTCACGAGCTCTATCAGCATGAACTTTGACTACCACAACTTTGATGATGCTCACAAGGTGGACTTCATTGAGGCTCTTGCGAGTTCGTTAGACGTGAACCCGCTTCAGATCGACATCTTGTCGGTGTCTCCCGGCTCCACTGTTGTGTTGTTTAGTATAAAGCCGCTCACGGGCAACACGCTACCTCCTAACGTGGCCTCGAGCATCGCCGCCGCGCTACAAGCCAACAACATCAACTTAGGCGGGTCCTTCGGTGCCGTGATCACCCTTGCCGTGGCTTTGCCTCAAACGGGACCAGGTCCTGCCCTCTACGATGTGCCGGGTGGCCACACGCCAACTTACCTCACGCAGGGTGTCGGGACGGCCGTGGCGGTGACAACACGCAATGTGGAGATAATCGTCATCGCCACGGGCGTGTACTACCTCCGTTACACCGTCAACAACAAGGATGCACCAAAGGACCCCAACTTTCATCACGGCGCCGCGAGCATACTCCTCGCGGACCTACTCGAAGGCGTGTATGAGGTTGTCATCACCGCATACAACATGCAAGACCAAGCCTCAAGCTTAGTACTAACATACCAATTTCTTGTTGATCGCACGCCACCTGAGACGACTCTCACCAACGTTCCAGATGATCTCACCAACGCCATGAGTTTCACCTTCGAGTATGCGTCAAGTAAACCCACAACAAAGTATGGGACAACAAAGTTCAGGTGCAGCACGGACGGCGAGACCACGTGGTTCGGGTGTGGTGTGTGCGCACTAGGCGTGTCCAACTGCACGGGGAGCTACAGCGTGGCTCTGAACGTCCTCATGGACGGAATCAAGAGGTTCTCCGTGTACAGCGTGCACACGTTCACGGCAAATGTTGGGATAACGTTGCAAGATGAGAGCCCCGCATCTACAGTATACGTGCTCGATCGCACGAACCCAACATTGACCATAACCCAACAACCCGCAATGAAATCAAGAGACACAACGGCCATGTTGGCTTTTGAGTGCAGCGACGCACACGCGCCTTGCGAGTACAGATGCAAGCTCGACGGTTACCATGTGCGCAAGTTGGGTAGAGTCAAAGGGTGGGGTAGGTGCGTCTCTCCCGTGCGTGTGGCCGTAAGTGCTGGCGCCAGTCACGCCTTTGAGGTGTACGCACTTGACCAGGCGGGCAACAAGTCCCCCGCGCAGATGGTCACATTCCGCGTGGACAGGACCGGACCCGAAGCCCTCTACGGCAACACCGGCGGGGGTGTACTCGCTATCCAACATGACGACAATGTCCCCAACTATGCACAGCCACCAGGCAGCTACGGCAAAGTTACTGCCACGAAGGATGTCAACGGCGTGCCCACGGCCAACGTGCTTGTGGCTACCAATTCGCCTGATGGCACGCTGTATTTCAGCTGCTCACATACCTAGCGACTCCTCCACGTTAACTCCAATTAAGCCATGTGAATTAGACTCTGCCTAGGATACACGAGGAAATTTTTTTCTGCCATTTATTACATTTGTACAGTGCAAACATTGTGCCTTCCACTCTGCATGGTCTTCAACCTTTGAGTGGTTTTCATGCGCGCTAGTGCGACCAGCCTCCAACACGCGCAAGGGCGGCGCACAGTTTATGCGGTCCAGCCCCTTCTGCCTGTGTCAGTCATGTCATATGCTGTGTAGCACACAACCCCACAGTCACAACCGCCTGCACTTGGCAGGTGCTGACTGTCGCGCTGCATGCCTGGTCAATGCTTGTTCTGCTTCTGTTGTGGGTAGCAATAATATGCAAAGCCATGTTTGTCATTGTTTGTTGTTGACGTCGTGTTGTGCGTGTCCCTTTACACAACCCTTTCATCTCTGTTCCTCCAACCTGCTTGTTCTCAACATTGTTGTGCAATTCCATGTTGTCCCACGAGGGTGTTCAACTGGGGAGTACAATATATCACATCTGCAGTTCAACGGCGGTTCAGTTGCAGCTAGTGACGCTACACCAAATGTTCCAGTTAGCTGAAGCACAGCTCGGTACCGTAGCGAGGCATGGCTAACCACACAGATGCAGACAACTTGTGCGCTGAAGCCGTGTGCAGCCGCACAACCTCGCTGTTAAGCACTGCTACGTGCACAGTTCTACACCGTAGTCTATGCTACACCTGCACTCCAACACAAGGTCCTGTACCTTAGCCCATTAGAGAATCAACCAGTGTACAAAATAAGCTATCAGACTACTACTTATCCGCAACCCGCCTGTAGATGGCGCATAACCTTGAAGGCTTGAAAACCTGCCATGAAACAGCATCACAGTGGCACAGCCTAATTCTGCATCATGTCAAAACACACAACACATGACTACCTTCAGGTCCCCTACCTTGGCCTTGAACATGAAGTTGGGGGGAACATTGATGACCACGTAGTTGTCCTTGTCGAAAAAATAGCTTTCATACTCCTGCACAGAAAGCTTCAAAGATAAGACAAGCTGTCTTCACTTGTATTGAAAAGCGTTAAACAACAAGTGTCGTACGAAAAGCCAACATATTCACCTGTGGCATGCCATGCTTGGTCTGTGGGCTCCATGGGACTGGCTGGAACAAGTTGCCAGAAAACTCCAGCTTCGCGTCTTGCGGAGCGCCGGGTTGCAACGCAACCTGGTGTATCATATGTTGGGCGTTAGGCTTATTTGTATCCAAAGCACACACGTGAAGCTGACAGCGCAGTGCAGTACCTGATCACAGAAGGTTGACGAGGAGAGCAGCCCGACAAGGATCTGCTTGTTCTGCGCAACGGGCCAGCTGACTTTAAGTGGTTTGAATAACAGTGCAACCGAATGGTGAACAACACTACGCCATGCTGGTCACGTAACAGCGCGGAAGATGCGTAGTATGCAAAGAGAGCAACTTGCGAAGCATAAGTCAAGATGCATGACTGGCAATGCATTAGCAGCGCGTGCATGCGAGCATTGTGTATCCGAGCATGCATAAAGGCGCGAATGTTCGTCGGGGTACATATGCGCACACGCATGCACACATGCATATTTATGCCTGCGTGTGTGCATGTGTGCGTGTGTGCATGTGTCTGTGCGTGTGTGTGCGTGCGCCAGCGCATGCAACTTGGCCTCTAGCTGGCACAGGCGATCACAAAATAAGGGGGAAGTCAATGAAGTGAAGTCACATGAACCTGGCTGGAGGATACAACCCTGATGCAAGCCATCCCACGCTGCAGTTTCACCAACAGCCTTGACCAGCGCAAGGTGCATGCAATGCATTGCCAACGTTGGGTCAAGCTGCTCACCTCTTCCTGCAGCTCAAACGTGCTATCAAAGTTTTCCACAGCCCTTATTCCCATGCGCGTGACCGTTCGGCTAGCGCGAGATGACGAGTGCCGCTCCCGCCTCGCTGCGTGCGGCCTGGCTGGCCTGCTCCGTGCGGCGGCAACGGCGGCTGTGGCAGCGGTGGCAGGTCTATGCGCCGCAGGTCTCAGTGCTACACTGAAAGCCGCGCGAGGGCTGGAGCTGTTCGCAGGTACTGCAACAGATGACACGCACAACGCTCCGTACGACGCCATTGTCACCGACTACAACACCGTCGCCGCCGCCGCCGCCGGGATCAGAGCGCGACCACTGAACCAGATCATCGCAAGTGAAACACTGGGTTGGGTTCACAATTTTGATGAACGCTGTGGATCAGTGTTCAGTTAGGGTTCTGTTGCAAGAGTGCGTCAGCAGTGTGGCAGTGAGCACACCAACGGTCGGCGCGGCAGCAGCAGCAGCAGCGGCGGCGGCGAGGTGGTTGCTCGTGGCGGCGGCGACGGTGTTGTACTTGTGGATCCTGTTGCGTTTAACCGGCATTGGACATACACTGTCTGAGCCGGCTGTGCTTGCCTGTCGGGCTGTTGTGCTGGCAGCCGGGTCTTTGCGGCAATGCGGCGGAAGCTGATGCTGTGGTGGGTTTGAAGCGACGTGTAGGGTAGAGTTGGGGCTCTGGTTTGGTATCTGTGTTGATGGCCACGGTGGCTCCCGGCATGGAGGATCCTGCTGCGGCAGCAGCCATGGCCGCCGCCGCTGCGGCAGCGGCTGCTGCAGGAGCCGCCGCCGGCCCCGCCGGCGTGGCGCCCATCTTGGCCGCGGCAGGTGCGCCCCGCAACGGCAAGCACCAGTTCTTGCTCTGGAGAACCATGTTTGAGATTGACGTACGGTACACGCCCATCAAGCCCATTGGCAAGGGAGCCTACGGCGTGGTGTGCTCGGCCAAAGACACGCTAACAGGTACATGCTGTCAATCAATCCACTTCTTGCGCCAGTGGACAAGCGTTGGGGAGTGTTCAATTGCTAATGAGCTTAGAAGTTTTCATGCTGCTACCCTCCAAGATCTCATTGCTGCATAGTGTCATTTCCCCATTCTGGTACGAGCTTGACAAGACAGTTGCCGGATGTTGCCCAACTGCTGCACAAGCTCTGAGACTGCTTGAGCTTGCGCATTCTGCACAGCTTGCACACGTTCTAAACTGTTAGGTCTGCATGTCAAACTTGCCATTGGCTGCTGTGTGGGTTGATTGATACGGCATTGCCTCAACCGTATTAACTGTTTCACATCGTATCCGCTTGCAGGCGAGAAATGCGCCATCAAGAAAATCAGCAACGCGTTTGAGAATGTGACAGACGCTCGCCGCACGCTAAGAGAGATCAAGCTGCTGAGGCATTTGTACCATGAGAATATTATAGGTATAAAAGACATAATGAAGCCGACCATGCGCGCGGACTTCAACGACGTGTACATAGTTTACGAGTTGATGGACACAGACCTGCACCAGATCATCCGTTCTTCACAGCCTCTCTCAGACGACCACTGCCAGTACTTTATTTACCAGGTCAGCAGAAATAACCCCGTGCATGCAGCATGGTTAGTGCAGCAAGTGCGGTGCTGCCCTACACCCCAGATTGGAAATGTGCATGGGTTGTGTCATATTGTGGTTCGTTCGTTATGGGAACATGGATGTTGACTGTTAATTTGCTGCAGCTGCTTCGCGGATTGAAATACATTCATTCAGCTAACGTTCTTCACCGAGATCTGAAGCCGAGCAATCTGCTTCTGAACGCAAGCTGCGACTTGAAGATTTGCGATTTTGGGCTGGCACGCACAGGGTCCGATAAAGGGTTCATGACCGAGTATGTGGTCACAAGGTGGTACAGAGCTCCCGAGTTGCTGCTGTCATGCGAAGAGTACACTGCCGCCATCGACGTGTGGTCGGTGGGTTGCATATTCGCTGAGCTCCTCGCACGCAAGCCTCTGTTCCCCGGCAAGGACTACATCCACCAGTTGAAGCTAATCATCAACCTGATTGGCACGCCTTCGGAAGCGGAGATGGAGTTCATTCAGAGCAACAAGGCCAAGACCTACATCAGGTCGCTGCCAGTCTGCCAGCGTGTGGATCTCCGCAAGTTGTTCCCGCGGGCGAATGAGTTGGCAGTGGACCTCATCGACAAAATGCTGGTGTTTGATCCTAGCAAGCGCATCACCGTGCAGGAGGCTCTAGAACACCCTTATCTGGCTTCATTGCACGATGTCACGGTGGAGCCCTCTGCTGATGGCGCGTTCGAGTTTGACTTTGAAGAGGAGGATCTCAAGGAAGAACATCTCAGGCAAAAGGTCTATGAAGAAATTCTGTACTTCCATCCTGAACTGTTAGATGATCAAGGCAAGGATAAGACTACATAGCCCTAGCTGTTTGGCCCCCCTTCATTATGCGCTACATGTCGCCCAAGATACATTCTGTTTGACATGTAACATGTACAACACTGCAGAGTTGAGTAGTGCTTGGTGACAGTTGGCACAGTTTTTCCAAGTTGGTAGATATCGTGCAGCCTGCCACAGATTCTGCGTGCCTTAGAAGCACTCGGACACATGGTGCGAGCATGGCACCCACGACTTACAATGCATTTGGCACATGCAGTATACAAGATATGCAATGTAGTGCATATGACCGCGCTGACACATGCAGTCAAGTGTGACACTTGTTGATGATTTATGCCTGACACAATCAACTGCATGGATCACTGACGAGGACCACCATTCCATTATGTTATGGCACTGTTGGGGGGCAACCCTCCATGCGCATCATTACTAATTATTGAATAGCAATATACAGTTGCACTACTTTCGTTTAGCTTTTGCCCAGCGCCATAAGCATATCAGCGTCGCAGACGAGTTCGCCATCCACGAATGCTTCCCCTCGCATCTTGGCAATGCCAAACCGCTTGTTGACCTTGCCGAGAGTGACCTTCATGCGCAGCTGGTCGCCAGGCACTACGGGCTTGCGAAACCTGCAGGAGTCAATGCCTGGCAGCAAACAAGTGTTGGTGTTCAGATTCCCAATAACAGCAGCTCGAGTGCGACAGTGCCACTCACTGGGCGCATGCATAAAACTTGCCTGCAAAAAAGAAGCTTTCCCTTGAGCCGCCGACCTCCGGGTTCAACATGAGTATGCCTCCTGTCTGTGCCATTGCCTGACACAATGCATGCATCCGTCAGCATTCATCCCTTAGCAGTATGCTGTATTGCGTGTAGTCTTTGCTGGTACACGCCATATTGCATGCTTCTACTCAGCCCCACCTCAACAATGAGGACTCCAGGCATTATGGGGCGCTCGGGGAAGTGTCCCGGGAAGAAGTTGTCGTTTATTGTGACATTCTTGATGCCGACGACAGACACGCCGGGTATGTACTCAACAACGCGATCCACCAACAAGAAAGGGAACCTATCACGGACTTCCATCAGTACACCTACACATGATATTGCGCGTCAACTCCGGGGGGGGGGGGAGTCTTCCGTTCTTACCTGTGCGGGAGGATGTCCTTGATGGCGTTGATGTCGACAACCGCGGGGGAGTGTGCAGGAGTCCTTTCGATGGGTACAGCTGCAGGGGCTGCCTTCTCCTCTGCAGGGGCAGCAGGTGAAGCAGACTCGGCCTCCTTTACCTGTATGCAGCGGACACGCAATGAGTAATTCGTTAATGCTAGGTAGGGCACCAACCACGTGCAAGACATGCTGAGAAAACCAGTCGCCATTGTGTATGCATGCCTGGATGTGTTCTTTGGGGAGAGCGGGGTGCAAAGCGTGAGGGGTTTGGGGTTGCTGGCAAACTGTGCGTATGCTGTATCTCTATAGTGCCTCTACAAGTTTGTAGAGCCACTGCTTGCTGTCTCTTAGCGATTAACGGTTTTGCACTCCCTGCAGCGCTTGACATCTGATGCCAGCAGTATGTGACACTCTACTGTACACTATGTAAGCGGGCATTATCCTACAAGCTGCCGGGCAGCACTTTTATCAGCAGGTTGCGGGTGCGTGCATGTAACTGCAGTGTGCCAATGAACAGAGTGCACTTGGTCGATCCTGATCAGACCCTCAAGCGTTGACAACGGTATGTCCATGCAAGTGTCATGCATGCTTTGAAAATTCTAGACAAGACGCTTCTGTTACGCGTGTTCAATTTTGCTGTGAGCTGGAGATGTTGACAAAGCGCTTCCGATGTGCATTGCGCACACACTATGTGAGCATCAAGCCGCATGTGTCACACCCACCCACAATGCACCTGTGGCTCAGCGACCGCGCGGACAGTCCCGAGCTGAGCTCTTCTTGAGGAAGAGCGCACTGGACATAACCTCAGCTTGGCTACAGGTAATCCACTCCTCCTCTTCAACGACAACGTCGCCGCCGACGACACAGGCGGCGTCACCCCCGACGCCTGCACCGGCAACACCACCGCCACCCCACCCACGGTCAACGACATTGCGAGATGTAACTCAATTAGTTAGCGATGAGTGACAAGACAACCGCAATGACTCCGCCGCCTCCAACAACCACAGCCAGGCGAGCACTGATACCCACAAGCACACCGCCGCTAGCAACACCCTTCCATAACGTTAGCCTTTGTCTTATGTCATCGCTAACGCCGTTCCTGCGCCTGAAACAGCGGCCACAACAACATTGTTAGTGGTAGCTGCAACGTTACGTCCCACGTCAGCTATAGCTGGCGAGTTTATGGCCAGCCGCTAAGATCTCTCGAGCGCTTTCGGCCTCTAGATGAGGCTCAATGCACCGATCGGACGGCTGGATGCGCGACCGCCACCCTGTAGGCAACGAGCAATGCGACACGCCAAGTTATGGCGTGACGGCGTCACGACCAGGTCACGTGACCTTGAGCTGGGGCAGGGTTCAGCGTTGCATCTGAGAGGCGGCGGCGGCGAAGGAGGAGGAGGAGGAGGAAGAGGACAGAGAGGAGGAGAGAAGAGAGAGAGACAGAAGCAGCTTTGGATCTGCGTCCTAGAGGGGTGATCTCTAGGTGCGAGTGGAGACAAGCTGGAGAAGCACACACAGATACAACACGCAAGAACACACATGAGGTGCTTACACAGTTGCTTACAAAGTGGAACAGTCAGCTCTAAACAGCACCTCAGTTTTCATGACTTTTGCTGAGCCAGCTTTGCACCAAAGATAGGACACAACCCAGAGCATGGAGGTCTACATCGTGCCAAGATAAGATGCAAGTGTTCAAATATTATGTAAACGGCAGAAGCGCTATGAAGTATAGGAGTCTGTAAACATGCCTGCTGGGTTCATACCACTTATTCATGGCGTCGGAATCTCCAACCAAAAAATCACATCCACTGAGGTATGTTGCACCCTACCAAGTGTATGTAAATGCAGCTCACACACCGACATTGCTGCTACTTCACCACACTAACACATAGCACAAACAGGGAGTTGGCAACTATCAGCAGTCGTCTGCAAGCACAGCATGCATCGGCAGAGTTGCTGTCACCTCGCGGGTTGTCATCCTCGGCGACATCTTCGCCGCGCACGCAGCTGGCAATGTCCCCTCGATTGCCGTTGCGTGCAGAAAGAAGCGTCAAGTTCATCAACGACGGCGCCAATGACACGCAGCCAAAGGTCATCAAGTTCTTACCTCCACGGGAACCCACACCGATTGCGCGCAACGCCTCCGCTGATTATGGTGATGATGATGGTGACGACAACGAGGAGGAGGAGGAGGCGGAGGAGGAGGAGGAAGAGTATGATGACGATTACACTCACTTCAAGGAGCGTGTCGATGATGCATCCAGAGCGGATGCGCCATCTACACCGATATCAGCCAGAAGTGCAAGTGTATCACCAAGCCCGCGCACACGTTGGTTGGATAACAAAAGGCCAAAGTTAGCCAACATATCTCTCAGGGCAGACACTGATGTGCGATTGCGCCCATTAAAGACCGCGCGGGGCCGGCTTCAAGAAACACACATAATGTCAAGTCCATCTTGGGAGAACGACAACCATGCGTCCATTGACATCTGCGGACAGCCGTATGACATGCAATTCCCCGTATGGCAGCGCGTGACAGAAGAGTCACGCCTCTTTTGGATTCATCGCCTCACGCGATTGGCCGCACAGTTCCCCATATCCATGACAGCCCAGCTATGCTACGCCACACCCCAACCAGATGGTACAAAGCAACAACAACTTGTGCATGTTGACCAACAGTCTGCACGGCCACTGATGTGTGGCTGACCAGTACTTGCTGCCTTGTGAGCAGAATGCGAGCTACTTGGTTTGCAGAAGAATGCCAGGGCGCGTGTAAGGGAGCTTGAGGACTGGTTGAAAGGAGTGCTAGACGGGTTAAACTCCTCCTCCTCCTCCTCCTCCTCCTCCTCTTCCAGCCGCCTCCCGTCCGAGGTGGACAGCGTGTTGGCTAGCGTTCGCGCGCGTGGCATCCCTCTTGCCCGCTCCGCCATCGACGCGTACCGCGCGGCGTTTGTGGCCATCCGGGAGCAGGTGTCGCGAGAGTGCCGGGACCGAGGAGACTTACTCGCAGCAGTGTGGGAACACCACGCACGCCTACTTGAGATGGATGCGGCCCTGCGTGCGCATAGAGCTGCAGACAAGTGGGCTGCACACGCACTCTCACTCCGCCGCCAACTGCAGGTCTGTCATACGTTGGGTTGGGTTGGGTTGGGTGTTTACACCACTCGTCTTAGCGTCAACTTTGCCGTGCAGGAAGTGTGGGCTTCAAGGCAGCAGACTGCTGTTGAGTCCAACCAGAGGCAAGCGGTGTTGGAAGCCCGTGTAGTGAAGGTGAGGGACAGCCGAAGTCTAACCTTCACATTGACTGCAAGAAGCAAACCTGAGGCCAACAGTGTTCTTCTGTAGGCAGAAAGGGAGCGGCATCGTCTTCACAAGTACTGCGTGCGATTGGAGGGTGCGTGTTCCGAATTAACACAGAGGTTGGAAGACGCTCACGACCACGCGCGCATCATGGAGGCCGGAATGGAGGCAAGCGCCGAACGGCGTGCTCACGTGGAGGCGCAGCTGGCAGAGCGCGTGGAGCAACTCGAGGCTCGTGCAGCCGAGGCTGCGCGTCTACACGCCCGTGCGGAAATGGCTGAGGCGCAGGCTGAGGAAGACAGAGCTGCCCTGGAAGAGTGCAAGGGGAGCCTGGCGCAAGTTGATAAAGCGCATCGGCAGCAGCTCATGGCGAAAGCAGTTGTGGAAGTAAGACACTTGAGTGGCTGATGATCAGCGATGTGTGCATGTGTGCGTGACCGTATTCACTGTACAGATGGAGATGAGGGTGCTAACGGAGAAGTTGGAGATTGAGGCGCAAATGAGAAAGGATACCGAGGCGGAGGTGGTGGCGGGGAAGGCTGAGCGTGCGGTGTGCGAGGTGAGGATAGAGGAGGAGCGTGAGGCAACACGGCTTGAGCGAGATCTCCGCGAGCAAACCGAACACGCTCTGGCGAACGCCAATCAGGAGGTTCAGAAGGCTGTTGAGGTGCGTGTAATGGGCAGAGGGGATGAGAACAGCCCTCTGTGTGCATCGCTCTTACCTGTATGTCCCATTTCACAGAGGAGGCAAGCAGTGGAGGTGCTCTACGAGGCGCTGCAGGTGGAGGGGATGAATGTGGATGCGAGGCGGGGAGTGGCGGAGCTGCACCTCAATGAGCAGATTGACAAAAACACTTCACTTCAGCAGGTTCAGCAAGTTGTTGCTCTTCTGGCTACTGTTACACAGCTACTTTTGAGCATGCAGTCACGCACTGTAGCGCAGACTATTGAAGATTTGAAGGTGGAGTTGGAGAAGGCCAGGCAAGACACCAAGCGCGCATGGGAGGTAAGCCAAGTTGGTAGTGTCGGGATCGCACACACAATCCACGCACATCAACGCAACCGTGTGCGTGTAGGCCTGCGAAGAAGAGCGCAGCAAGAAGCGTTTATTCCATGGAGAGCTTGCTGCACGTACAGCTGTTATCAAGGACATCTACGGTGTGCTGGACTACGGCATGCGCGCCGCCATTGACAACCACACCGACAGCGGCAACGCGGGTGCAGAGAAGCGCCCGTTGGCATGGGAAGATATGGGCGAGAGTGGCGCGGCACTCCGCACGCTGCGTGCCCTATTACGTGGCCTTGACGACAGTCGCAAGCGCGCGGAGGCTCGCGACCAGGAGATGCTCGTGCTGCAGAAGCGACTGCAGTTGGAGTCTCAAAATGCAGAACACCTCGAACATCGCACACATGAGCATCGCAAGCGAGTGTCGGCACTCACGCACGACCTCGATGAGGCCCGCTCTGGCCTCAGGTAAGCAGGTCTTGACAATAACTTCATGCGGACACGCTCTTTACGCCATCTCACCCTTTGCTTTTGGAATGCAGAGTTGCTGAAGCCACTGCCCAAGAGTGTACCAAACGCGCCAACATGTTGGAAGCTGAACTCACAGAGACCCGTTCTGAGCTTCAGGTAAAGTTCAGGTGCTATGAACTCCAGTGCTCGCCGTGCATTGATGTGTTGATGAACCAAAGTTGAGTCAAAACCCACACTGCAGGTTCTGAGGGTTGTAAAGGTGGAGTTGGAGGCCAAGGCGGGAGAGTATAGTATTGTGGTGAGGGTGGCGGAGGAGATGAGGGCACGAGCCAAGTTGCTGGGAGAGGAGCTCGCAAAGGTGTCCGCGGAGCTGGAGGCTGCAGCGACCGAAAGGGATTGCCTCGATGATGTCGTGATGGTCACTGCAAAGGAGACGCAAGTCTTGTTGTTCTGCCATGGCGCCGAAGTCAGACAGGTTTGCACACTGTGTGATGCAGCCTGCATGCATGCTTGAAGCGGATCTTCCATACACACATGCCTGATGCACAATCATCCTCTGCAGTTGCTGGCGGACCTGGCGTACACCCGCAACGCTCTCTGGACGACGCAGACAGCACTGAGCTCCGCGCAAGAAGAGCGCGACACGCTGCGTGTATCGCTGCGCAACACCGAGGGCGAGTTGGCGGCAGCGCGTGGACAGAGTCAGCGGCTAGGACGGCTGGTCAACGCAGCCAAGTTCTTCCTGGCAGAGATAGCTGCGCTCAGCGAAGGCGCCGGGTTGCGCGCCAGCGGCAACGCAGCACTCACTGCCATCAACACCAAGGATGCAGTCAACGTCTATGCAGCCTTCTGTCCTCGCTGCGGCCGCGCAGGCCTGCTACCAAGGTGGACATTGGCAGCAATGTGTACATACGCATGTGTGTGCACACACTCGATTATTTCACATTGAGTAAGACTGACAGTTCTCCATGCACTCCTCAGGCCTGGGCCGCTTCAATGTGGCAACTGCGGTGGTACGCTTTCGATCTCACAGCCCACACCGCCCAACCCCAATCCAGGAAAGGAGGCGACCATCGCCGTGCATGAGGATGCACCGGGCCACCTGTTACACATCAAAGCAGGCCTGCTAGCGCGCGCAAACAGACAGCTTCGCTTGCAGGTGCATCTGCTGTCATCTAGAGTTTTAAGGAGTTACTTCAGCTAGCAAAGGTCACTGACTGATTTGCAAATCTCTAGCTGCGTACTGAACGGGAAGAGTGGCTGAGGGCGGAGGAACACTTGTTGGCAGAGTGCATTGCTTCGCATAAGCAGTGCGAGACGCACCTCTACACGCTTGCCGCTGAGTATGAAACAGCCTTCCGTTCCCTCGACAAGCTGGTAAGCAGCGGGTGTCAACTCCTATGTGCGAAACAACATGAACAGAAACCCACGCATGTAATTCCCTTTCACAGGTGAGAGAGATGAGGACGGGTGGTGAGGTCATGCTGGCTGAGGTGCATGTGAAGCTGCGGGAGCTGCGTGAGTACCACGGCCGCGTTGCAACTCGCTCCAACCGCGCCACGCAGCACGTCGCCGACGCCGCCGTGCGCGAGGACTGGCTGGCGTATCTCTCCCGCCTCCCTCAGGGCTTTCTCAACTCCGCCAAAGGCGTACCCGAACGCCGCAAAGCCAACAAGTTTGTCGTCCAGGTGTACCTCTACTGGCTCGACACGTATGAGCGCCAACTGGCAATGGATCGCGCAGCAGGTTTAAGGGGAGGAGCAAGCGGGGGAGGAGGACAAATGCTTGTGTTGGAAAGAGCTTCATTGCCTGAAACCATTGCCACAGTGTTTCAACAACTGTATGGACAGTATGCCAACTCAGGTGCCGACAAGCAGATGGAGGACTTCTTTGTTCTCTGCCAGGTACCAGTACAGTCGCATTGCTGCCAATTGACAGACTGTACGCTACAACGAGTCACACAAATTTACACGTAGGCGCACCAAGATGACCCCAAAATTGCCCACTTCTCCGACATGTGCGGGCTGCTGCGCGACTCTCCACTGCCCCCAACGGCCTTCTTGTGCCACCAGGTGTGCAGATGGTTGAGTACACGGATAACGCAGCAACCACACTGTTTGCATGCTGGTTGGTATGCTATGCTGTTGTGACGTCATGCATGTCGCCAATTGTCTCGCGCATATCCTGTACATACACAGTCTCAAAGTGTATCATGCTAAGACAGTGTATCATACGCAGGATTTGCTCTTCTGCCTGAAGCAGCTGTCAGGTGCAGCCTGGCGCCCACTTGTCCGCGAGTGGGAGCAGGTAAGTAGCAACACTGGCACTCCTAAGCATTGCATAACGTGTATAACCTGTTACCGTACCTGTCCTCTAACAATTAAGCATGCTGGCGTGCAGGGTCTAGCCCTAATACCTGCTAGGCTGGCGAGTCAGGTGATTTGCAACGCTTACAACAGTGATGACGCGGAGCAGGTGCCCGTATGGCGCAACTCCCTGCCGGTACGATCGTGTGCGGCTTCCTGTTCCTCACAGCCTGTTATGCTTCAACACTCATGACACAACACTTTGTACAACAGAGGCTGATACGTGACGCCAAGCACGGTCAAGCGATCGACCTGGATGCCTTCCTTGCTGCCGTGGTGCAGGACCACATGGCAGGCAACTGCCCTGTGAACCCGCTGCACAATCCGCGCCACGTGATGGGCCGGTCCCGCACGTCCTCAACAACGCCGGGGGCCATGAACACGCCGAGGACCACGCCGCCGCTGCCGCCAGGCTCATCGCCAGAGCCAATGCCCATGCCACGAGCCCGCAGAGACGCTATGGTTATGCAATCCCAATGACACGAGCACAGATAGTGGTTGATGTATCATAGTTGAGCAAGAGGGTGGCAACAACACATATACGGCGCTGCATCGATGAGACTACACTATGCTGCTGCTGTTGTACTCTGCATATGGCACGTCGTCCAGATGCAACCGGCCGTCTCCCTCACCCGCCATGTCCGCCCTGCGTGGTCGAGGTTATTAAGTACAAAACACACCAATCGCCGCAGAACTAGAAATGAACCGAGTTGTTGCACAGCACACAAGGCATAGCACCATAGTAGAAGGTTTTGCTTAGCTTTGTTACACACAGGAAGAACTGATTGCACAGCAATCTGCACCTCATCAGCCCAATGAGCGTTTGTGCCACCGGTCCAACTTTGCCATCTCCAACGTCATGCCCGTCCAAACGCACGACCGGCACGACACCCGACCCACCGAGCAACATCACCTCTGTGGCAGTGCGCAGCTCGGCCGCTGCCACGGGCCGCACTGTCACACCCTGACGTGTTACCGGTAAGAGCACAGGAGAGCGTGAGAGCTGTACGCTTGGGGACAGATGAAGTGGTGCTTTGGTACACACCTTGAGATCCGAGTGGGATTGGCTTGATAGCAGCTGCGTGGCAAGCTCAAGAACACGCACTGCTGTGCAACCCCTGTGCAATTGAGCAATGAAGTTAACATCTGCCGGCATCAGCAGTGTCCTACCAGTGACAACAGGCAAAAGAGACAACTACATGTAAAACGCACTTCTGGTGTGTCTACATACCTCAGTATGTTGTCAAACTGGGGCGTACAGAGCTCCCCTTCTCGAGTCACTATGGCAACATTCATCACCGATGACTGCGACCACAAAGTCGCTATTGCAATGGCAACGCCTCGGAAACAAGTAAGCTTCTTGAGTGACAAAGAGCTTACCTCCAGTACATAGCCATCCTTTATGTGAATGCCGTAGTGGCCGCCGCGGGACTCCGCCTCCATTGCCAGCAGCGCATTGGACTGCAATCAGCACGGCCACAACCAATTGCCAAGCTTGCACATGCACAGCATAGCCGCACACAGAAACGGAAATGCCAGTTGTAGTTACCACGTAGTTGGTGGTCTTGGCAGTGGCCAGCAGTATTGGCTTGACAGGCACAACTTCGTCACGGACAGTGATCTCAGAAATCCCTCTGATAACACGCGGGAGTTACTAATTGGGAAAGGTGACTCTGTCACGAATGCGCACAGCAGCTGAACCTTCAAAACAGCACGAGCAGATGAACCAAGTGTGTTCTACTCACTCACTCGGTGACATCATTTACACTGCCGAAGCTCTTATGCACCATCACTGCATAAGCGACACAACTGACAGTGAGTACACCGAAGACACAACCAAAGTGCAAAATGTTCATGAGCACTTGTATACAAAATCAACCACAACGCACCATAGAAGTTGCTTCGCACGCACTCTTGCGAGCTGATGCCAAACCCGCCTACTCCCGCAGACACCCAATACTGCATGTCACCCAATTCACCAACAACAAAACAAAACACTTTAAGCACCCACCCCACACTGGTCCCAACTTATTCTCCCCACCTTGACAAAGGCGTCAGTCTGACCCGAGGCAGCGATGGTGTGAAGAATGGTGTGGTGAAGGGCTTGGCGTGGCGCGGGAAGTGGCAACCTTACCGCCGCGCACGAGCGCTCGAGTCTGTCCAGGTGTACACGCAGCCCGTAAGCCCGCCCGGGAGGCACCACATTGCACGTGTCGAACACTGCGTGACCTCTATGCACCCTGCATGCGAGCTGTGAGCACACAACTTGCATCGTAGCTTGCTTAGGTTGTTGTCTCTGCAGTTACCAGCTTACATGTGATCGTCGAATGGCACAACCATCAGCGCAGGGTCGGTGACTATCCCGCCAAGCGATGACGAGTAGAATGCGTACATGTTGCGCCATGCTGGGTGGGATGCTCCGCGCAGCCTCGCTAAAACCTGCTGTTGGTTTACGTTCACGCAGCTTGCACTGTAGCTGACCATGAACACCCTATGTTGACAAAAAAACTGGTGCATCACCCATAACTCAACACATAGGAGGTGCATGACCAACACCAACGACGTATGACACTGCAATCAGCAGCAACTGAATGAGTAACAAACGAGCAAGCAGCATGCATTTTGTCAGATGTTATGCAACGACAGCATCTTATCATCCACAATGCAACAAGCAGCTTGCTCGACCACATGCTCTTTGCTTGTATGCTGCCAACCATGTGTTGCAGTGGAGTGCTCGTCCAAGTGCCACTATCCATGCGGTTGGCCAAAGAGTGCAGCAACT
Organism: Chlorokybus atmophyticus; assembly: GCA_009103225.1. NCBI lineage: Eukaryota > Viridiplantae > Streptophyta > Chlorokybophyceae > Chlorokybales > Chlorokybaceae > Chlorokybus > Chlorokybus atmophyticus. The sequence goes on from RHPI01003642.1 coordinate 766,608, forward strand.
AGCAGGCAATTGCTTCCAAGAATGAGGATGCTGCTTGCCTGGTCATTGCTAAGTAAGGGTAAGGTGGCCGCCACCTCCGTCGCCGCCGCCGACATCGACATGGCGGCAAGCTCCTATTTGTTTGTGAAGCTCTGGTTGGTGAAGTGGTCGAGAGGGCGGCTGGGGCGGCGGTGGAGGGTGACGGAGTCGTTGTTGGGGGCGGGCGGGGCGTAGCAGAAGTACAAGCCCATCAACGTGTTCGTTACCAACGTCGTTACGGTCGCCACGCAGGTGGGTGTTCAAGGCGCCATGATAGTGTGCCCGAATAACATAAAAAAACAGCTGGCACAAGCATTCACTTCAGTGTCTTTGCCCTTTGGATTGTATGCTTGCTGTTAGTAGGCAGGCGTTAGTAGGCAGGCGTTTTCACGTAACGTGTATTGTTACACGCTTCAAGTGATAATTCAGTACAACGTGCAATGTGGACATGGCAAACAGCTTGCAATCGTTTACATCAAGCAACAAGATGCTGGCCGCAAGGGCGCTGCCGCATTGACAGCTCCTGTTATCGTGCATGTTTTCTGTTTCTTTGTTAAGCCTGTTCAGAGACCCACATCCATACCCACACCGACACCCACACCCACATTCACACATACACATGACAGGCGTGTTGGCACACAGAAGTACTAATGAAATGGGGACTGGCCTGCTTCAGGGCCTGCTGACAGCTTCACATCCGTAAAGAGGTGGAGAGGTTGGAGTGAGCAGCAGGTGGAGTGTAGCGCGCGCCAAGTCAAATGCTCTGTTCCGCGCTTCGTCGCTGACTTGCTCTGGTATTCACAGACTCTGATTGGCAGTGCACGCCGTGGCATCTCCACCAAGCGTGTCTATGTGAGTGCTAGACATGCTTTGGCGAGTGCTACTGACATGCATGTGGGGCCTGCAGTGTCGTTGATAGACTGCTTTCTCCATGCAGTGTAACACATGCACTTCTCTGGATGAAGCAAACAAACGGGCTCGATGCTCACTTGCGCTGTTTAAAGCTATAGGCTTGGCGTTTGTAGCTGGCTTTGGCATTGACACAGCTTTTGCCCGATTACACGAGCGACTCTGCGGCGGCCAGAATGAGCTGTTGGAGGAGTTACAGTTCCTTTCCAATGCAGCAGAACGGGCAGAGGAAGCTGAATGTACTGCATTGGCGTCCCACTACAAACGGTATGCGTTGTCGTCAACACGGTTGTATCCAACTGTTTGAACTTATCGGTGTCCCTTGTGTGTAAGGATGTTGAACCTTGTACAAACTGAAGCATACCGCAGCCTCCCAAGGCAAGAGCGACACCGTTTGCTCAAAGCGCTCTTCTGGAGGACTTGAGCGGGTGGTTTGGCAAAGACAGCTGTTGAATAAGGTAAGCCCGTGTTGATGTTCACCGGCCCCATGTCGGGACCAGTCTATGGGCGTCGCCCTGTCAAGCCTCGGTAGCCCCATGCTCACACTGGCCGGTGTGCTGCTCCTCATGCTCACGCTTTCTGAGCCTCTCACCCACATGCGCATTGCCATCGTGGGCATGATATCAATCTCTAAGACAACTACTGCTGCATTGCACTGGTTGTCAGACCCCATTTCTTCTGCTGCTGACTTTTATGTTGGTATGCACAAAGTACATGATGAACTTACTGGCATATCAACGCCATGCTTCTCTCTGCTCATAAGCATGTCACTCTCTCCTGCAGCACGCATGTCCACAAAATGGAGGACTTGCTGCAACAATGGCGTGTAGATGAAACTAAACGCCTCTGCCACGAGATATCAACAAACTCATTAGCTGAAAGATATTTAGAACTTGCAAACCCTCTGCTTGCTGGTCTCTTTTGAAGGAAAGGGCTAACAGTCCAGTGTTACAAGGAGGTCGTTGCTGAAAGCTGCGACAGCTGACGAAGTGCACAAGCAGCAGAACATGTTGGCTCCCGCAGAACAACTTGCACTGCTTAGTTGCAACGATTGCATACTGTGGCTCACAAACGACTGCCGCACATCAATGTTCCCCCACGCACAACAGCACCAATTACTAATGCACAAGCAACACCTTTGTGGGAGCCACATCAGCAACAATCCCACAAATTCAAGCAAATACACCAGTGATGAACACGCATTGTGTGCTAGGCAGGTTCGCATGTTTGTCGCGGACAGTGATCTCATGACTTCATCTCACTTGTCTGCGTATCACAGCGGAGTACAACTGAGAGAGGCGACTCTTTTACACGTGCACCCAGCAGCTGAAACCAAAAGACACCACATAACCCAAAGTTTAACCACTCTCTCCGTAACGACATCTGCGATACCAACAAGCTTATGCACCATCAGTTCATTACAATTATGTATGACACAGATCGCTCTGTGTGCCAACGCACAATACTCAGTTTCAAACACAGTCAACGTGAGAAGCCTACAAAAGTTGCTGAGCACGCACCCTTCAGAGCTGATGCCAAGCCCACCTGCTTCTGCAGACACCCAATATTGCATAAGCTAACAGTAACAGACCCGCTTCCAGTGTCGCACTGGAAGCGACCCTCCACCCTGATGATGTCATTCACCCCACCTTGACAACCGCGTCGATCTGGCCGAAGTCGGCAATGCTGCAGAATTGGTGTGGTGGAGGGCCTGGCGCGTGGCCGGGAGGGGTAACCTTACAGTGCATGAGCGCTCATATCTGTCAAACACGGAGTACACAGAGCCGTACGCCCGCTGAGGGCCCGCTGAGGACCACATCGCACAACTTGCAACTGTGTGGCCCCTATGCACCCTGCATGCCAGAAGTAAGCACACAACCAGCATCACGCTTGCTTGGGCTGTCTTGTTGTTCTCTCTTGCATGTGGTCGTCGAATGGCACAACCATCAGCACAGGGTCCATGACTGCCCCGACAAAGTGGTGACGAAGAAACCGCGTACATGTTGCACCATGCGCTGGGTGCGATGCTCTGCGCAGCCTTGCCGCACCACGCTTTTCGTGTTTACAATACACTAATACAAGCATGTGCAGCTGACCATGAGCACTTGTGTCCACCAGCACAAAGCCCGAAGCCCACATCGACATGCTCGCTGCATGACACAACAGCGACCACCAGTGCCATGCAGCACGCAATCAGCAGCGACTGTAACCAGAGCAAAAGTGCCAGACACATGCGCACGCTTGTTCAGATGATGTGCAACTTGTTTTCAACAATGCAACAAGCAGAACGCTGGACCACATAATGTTGTTCCACTTTGGCGTGCATGCTGTCAACCAGTCGTTGCAACCAAGTGCTTGTTATAGTGCAACCATCCAGAATGGCCAAAGGGCACAGCAAACAAGAACCACTACTGTACGTATGCATGTACCTAGTCTGTGCCGTTGATCCCACACTAACACGCTAGTCCGCCCCGCTGACGCCAGCTGAACATCAGTGAGGGATTTGCACTGAGGAAGCTGCTCACTTGACCAGCTAGGACAAGATTTCCGCCGCCCTCGCCGCCGACAACGACGACATGGCGCCAATCTCCTACTCACTGGCTGCGGGCTACCTCCTAGCATGGAAAGCCCAGTTGTTGGCTGATGGCTGCGGCGGCTGGGGCGGCGGTGAGGATGACGGAGTCGTCGTCGGGGCCGGGCGGGGCGCAGCAGCACAAGTACGACCCCATCAACGTCTACGACACTAACGCTGTCAAGCGTCTGCTGGATGAGGTCGCCACGCAGGTGGGTGGTCAAGGCCCCATGATAGTGGGCCCCAGCAACAGCAACATCAACACCAACAGCTGGCACATGCAGATACTTTATTGCATGAGTGCTTGATAACGGCAGGTAGAAACTATAATTAGTACAGTAACATGCATTGTGGCGCATTTCAGGTGATAGCTTTGTTGTATACCTGCATTGTAAGCATTGCACTCAGCCTGCAGTTGCCTACAATGCAGCGTATGCTTGCTGCAAGGTCGCTACCACATCAACTGCTCCTGTACTGACGTCTTCGTGATTTTTATGGTTTGCGGGTGCTTTTGAGCTTGGACAGCTAGGACAAGCATGTTTACATGGAAACAGTCACCATCCATTTGCATGTTCTATTCAGTGGCCATAGTTACGCGGGGTTGTTCTCATGACTGTTCTGCCTCAGGTCATTATTGACAAAGGCTATGACGAGAACCATTTCGTAAGCAATGTTAAGATTACGCTGGGCCTCATCACGTGCTCCTTCGCGCTGCTCGCGCAGTTCTACCCCAAAAAGTTCCCAAGCAACTTCAACCTCCTTGTCATTTGCATTGTCGGGTAGGCAACAGTTGCAAATGCACCGCTTGCTAAGAGATGTGGAAAAAAAAACTGACGCCTGAACGCAGGTACATTCTGTGTAATTGTGCCCTTCAACTCTTCTGCTACATTCGCGAAAAGGACCACATACTCATCACACACCCAAACAAAGTAAGCTGCGTTGGGTCACAACCTCCTTTGTGTATAGGCGACGCACACTTGTACGCACCCACCTGTCATGATGCACACAGGAGCGCAGCTTCACCAGCTTTGGCCTGGCGGTGTCATCCATGCTGCCACGCTTCTCTGACACATACACGCTGACAATTGCCGACACGAGGCCAGCCAGCGTTGCCACTGCGCGTGAACCCGTTTCGCTCTGCAAAAGCTACACAACCTGGTGAGTGTGATGATTAACCATGAGCAATGCCTACTCTGTTGCCGGGCGCCTGCTTGAATTGTGAATTAATTTTCGCACACTGCATAGGTTTGACTCGACAGGCCTGTTGGCGGAGAAGGTGTTTGTAGCGGAGGTTCAGAAGCTGCTAGCAGACTATGAAAACAGTGACCGAAAGAAGTCTAGATAAAACAAATGTTTTGTTGTATGGTGATTTCGTGCACAGCGTGTCAGTGTCAGTGCTTGTGCCTGTGCCCAGCAGCTTCCTATGTACCCACTAGCGCAGTCCCATCCAATGTTTATGCGGCTAGTATAAGCTTCTTGCAATACAAGTCGCACCACCTTGTGATGTAGAAGTCATCTGCACCCACAAGAACACACACACACACACACACACACACGGAGCACGTATGTTTATGTCATTACGTTCTGTACAGGCACAATGATTTGCAAGTATGTATGTGGCAACCTTGACACCTTGACACGGCTCAACACTTAGCAGTTAAGTAACTTCGGCGACAACACAGCTACCACACATGACATCTGGCTTAACCAACTCCATCATCAAAGTTTGCTCACAGTCGCTGCAGGTATACCAAGTCGTTGCCGGACAGCTCGGAGTATCGCAGCGGCCTCTCCATTATGTCCGCCGCCGCCATCGTGTCCATCTGGTTGTGCTATTGGCGCATGCTGCTCGTACCAACGCCGCCACTCCGGTAGAACGCTTGTGAGCAGCGCTACATAATTCAGCTTCGCCTCCTCCGTGCTCATCGACTCGAGGGCCTTCCACTCCCGGGTCTTGCGCACCCACAGCTGGTCTGGTGAACACACGTACAAAAGTGAGTGTGGATGGTTGTAGTGTATCGATGATGCTAGATAGTGACCATGCCTGAGGAGGCGGACGTGCTCGCTAAGTTGTCGTCGTAGGGTCCAAGGGTGGCTTGCGCGTGCAATGCGAACAGCCAGCAGCGGGGCTCTTCCTGTGATCAGTGAACATGTGGAACTATGGGTCTCGTATGTAAGCAATGGCTGGTGAGTGCAATCAAGAGTTACGTGTGCGCATGTCCATGTGTGCGCATGTGTCCTGAAAGCTTACGTCCTGTGCAAGTGCGCATGCGCATGCGTGTGCGTGTATCTGTATAACTGTGTGGTGGCCAGCATTCAGTCAAAAACGCATGCTTCATAGCAGACAAGCCTGCATGCCTGAGACAACAATCACATGATTGAAGAATCATGCACAGCAAATGAGTTCGCACCTTAAGAAACTGGAGCTGAGCTGATGGACCTGCAAGAGCCGAATCAGCACATCTGCTGCAGAACTCACACAGGGGTATGTACTGGGTACTATTGTCATGCACAAACTAGCCGAGCAGGTTACGTGTTAACGGATACGCTATAACGTTGATTTATCGGTGATTAGCAAAATTGAAACAAATCGTTGATTAATCGTTCACGGCGATAACGGTATCAACCCAAGTCTGTCTGGCACCCTGTAGTTGATGCAACAATCACCGACTTCGACGTGCATGACCCACCGCATGCTTTTAACGAACACCTTGCGCGCAAGCTCCCAAACCAACGATACAGTCCTTGAAACAAGTGACCATGTAGATAAGTAGCAAAACAGCCAGCCTTTCCCTGCTTTACGCAAGGCGCACCTTTCTCAACGAAGTAGCGAGCGGCGCGCCAGTCCCTCGCAGCAGAAGACGCCTCCATGATGAAGCAAACCAATCAAACAACTACTCAAGCGCCTCGCAACCAACACCACAACACAACACAACACCATTGCAGGAGGCTTTGTTTCGCCAAGTCCCATTGCAGAGTCTGCAATGCGAAGGGCTCTGCGCGATACCCTCGTCCAGGCTTGAAATACCAAACGTGTCGGGAGTGACGGGCAATCGAGATACGCGCGTTGCCGTAATTAGGGTTTGAGTCCGCCGTTTGACGGCAATTAGGCCGGCTGCATGGCGGCGGCGGCGGCGGCGGCGGCGGCAGGCCAGGTGGGATAGGCGGGGCCAGTTTGGCTAGGTGTGTGTCAAGGAGCTGACGATGGCGGTGGTGGCGAGGACGGCGTTGTCGACGCAGCTTGCCCAGCTCGCGCTCGCGGCGGGAGATGTGGCACACAGGCTGCCGAAGGGCAAGCCTTCGCTGCTGTACGACCCCAAGGAGGCGGCGGACATAGACATCACAACCATCTATCACATTGGTTGCAGTGGTAATTACTTAATCTTCACACTGACATCAATAGCCCGTCGGGAGTATACCTATATTATATCATTACACATGATCAGGATGGTTTTGCCTTGCATGCATCTGCTATCATCTTGTACGTACTTACAGCTGTTGTTGTCAGCGTATAGAGCTTCATGCATGTTGCACGTTTCGGAAATCCAGTGTTGGAGAAGAGTACAGCCTGGTGCCGGGCATGTACACAGCATGCATGTAAAACAGACATAGCGTGGCATGACCGAGCTCTGCTTGTGATGAGCTACCTTTCTTCCAGGCCTTGATGAATTGTGCGAAATGGACCCGCGTTTTGAAGTCTTCCGCAGCACGCTGTTTAGTGCGGCCGGCAAAGAGGTGATCATGGATTGTGTTTGGTTGCTTTATGCAATGCGGTACGCTGCGTGTGTTGAAAGCCAGTCAGCTTTTAGATGACGAGGTGTAGTTTTTCATCCGTTACACACCGTTACACACCTGACAGCTGGATCGCCAAATGGAAGTGAAAGAAGTGAACGAGCAGCTTGACAAGTCGCTGCACGCATTTCTTCGCCTGCTCTCTAACTACTTCTTGCTGTCACCTGCGCACAAGACGTTAGAGTTTCTGATTCGGCGCTACAGGTTGGTGCAAGCGTATTACTTTCAAGCTGCTTATGACAAATCATGATGAATCATCATCCTTAGCTTGCATTTAGTGCATGAGAATGGGGTGGAGCACATGTGCATGACACTGTGGTGCTGTAACACAGTGGTGACAGCTTTGCTAGTTAGTTACGGTCGGGACCACGTTGCCTGTGATGATGTTTACTCTATGGATCAACCACCTGAAATAGTTATGTGGATGACTTGAGGTCTGAGGCAAAGCAGCCCTGGTTGCGTGTTTGGGTGGGGGGGTGGGGGGGGAGCTACTGGACACAGCCCCGTGTAGTGTGTGCTGCCCGTGATGATGTGTACTCTTTGGATCAACCACCTGAAACTCCATGTGGATAGCATGAGACCTGAGGCAAGCATTAGAGAGGTGTTTTTCACTTGCGAAAAGTCAAAGAGAGGGGGACTAGTTTGCCTTTGATGAGGTTTACTCATTGGATCAACCACCTGAAACTCCATGTGGTCAACTTGAGGACTGAGGCAAACCGCTGTGTGCTAGTTGTGCAGGGTACTCGGCTCTCCTGTGACTTGCATACAGCTGATGCGTGTTGTGTGTCTCTTGCAGCATCTACCAGTACAACGTAGATTCAATTGTCTCCAGCTTTCTACCCTACCACCAGACTGCCATTTTTGTGCGGCTAATGCAGCTGATGCGGTTGGAGTAAGTGCACTGCAGAGTGTTCACTGTCACCGCGTTTTGCCCAACGTATCAATTGGTTTTGCCCTGCTTCACCAACATTTGCAACTGGCGCGCAGGGGATCAATCTGGAGCTTTCTAGCTGGTATTCGAGAAGCGGGAGCTGCAATGCCGAGAACCCAACTGGTGCAGCAATGTGCAAAAGACACTGCTCTTTTGTTAGCAATCTGCGATGCGGTATGCTTTAACAATCTGTCGCTGATGACTTCTTTCAAGCAGCTCAGCCGCAACCGCCAGCTTGTGCCTTTGCACATTAATAATGCTGACTGTCTTGTAGGCAGTTGAGGTGTCCAGTGCCGAGTATGCTTCCAGCCGCATGCTGTGCTTCTATGCTGTGGTTGTCATGGAGACGCTGGCAGTTATGCCGGCTGTCACAAACGAGTTCCTCCCCCGCATCATTCCCTATATAAGCAAGGGGCTGCAGAAAGGAGTGGCCCCCGATTTCGTGGTACGTCTGGGCTGAGGGTTGACAGTGTGATTCTTAACTAAGAACATGTCACCGTTGTTGTGCACTCCAGCCATTCTGTCAGGTTCTACACCATACCGTACCCTTGTTTGTTCCTACTCATAAGGCGTTGTGCAGGCAGGCACGTACATGGTGCTTATGCAGCTGGCCCATAGAGTCGTGCTCGCTCCCGAACTGGCGCAGGCGTTGGTGGAGGCTGTTGCTCGCGCTCCGGCCAATACCGGAGGCTCTGAATCCGACGCCTTGCTGGCGCTGTTGATGCTAGCTCAGGTTTGTTGTTGTTTGCACAGTTGCATTGCTGCAAGCAGCAGCAGGACCTGTACTGTTGTGCTCATAATTGCTTCCTCGCGTCATTTGTAGACCCAAGGTTTGCAGCAGCTTCCAGACAGGGCTTTCACAGCCCTCTTGAAGTTCAGGTGAGTGGAGCGCTGTTAAAGGTGATGGTTGAATGGTATATGCACGGTTGGCTTTATCACTGTTGTTTGTTGGCAGAGATCTGCCTGCGGAGCTCAACCACGTGAGTTTGAAGTATGATGTGGCACCGCTTCTCAGATTGATTATCAGCAGCCATATTCAGCATTGGTGAGCACAACTATCGCATGCTATTGCCCTTCAGATTCGACGCTACCATGCGTTTGTTGCTAACGACTTTTGTTGGTCTCCTGCAGTGTGGGGAGTGAAGACTGTGAGCAAGGAATGCAGGCTTTGATCACCAAGGTTCCCCTCGGAAGCCTTGCAAATGACACAGCAGCAGCGTTGCTTCGATTATTGTCTACAGAGTCAAAGAGTGAAATATTCACAGCTGCTGTGCCCACCATGCAGCGCTTGCTGCGCGCGTTGGACCTGCGGTACCCACAGCAAGTTGATAAGCAGATCAATGCCGTCTTGAAGGTATGACAACACCATTTGCTCAACTTGCAAGGCATGACTTACCAACCCATGGTTGCATACCGCAGCAAAGGAGAAAATCTTCAGGAGGTCTCAATGGGGAGCAGCAGGGTGCTGATGCTTTGTCGGCGTTCTTGAATGAGACTTTCAGCTTTAGCTACCACAAGCCGCTAGAGGAATCGCAATCCAGTCTGCTCCTTTCGTTGAGTCATGCGAAGGTATGCACCTATTATGAGTACTGGTTTGTCATCTAGATACTGACATGGCTTTCAGGCGCATATTCGAGCCTTGGCCATCAATGGTCTGGCAGACATGGTGGAGCCAGACACTGATCAGCAAGAAGAGCTGCGGCGGTTCGTGCAGGATGCCATGCTGCGCATCATGCGGGAGGACGAGTCTGAGGTCGTGTTGTCCGTCTTGAACCACTCCAGACTCGTTGACATCGTCCCAGCAGAGCCTCTTTTCGAGGCGCTGTCTGCCACTCTGCAATCTGCACACGACACTGTTGTCGGGGGCAGTGCTGACAAAGCAGCCAAGCAAGCGGCGCAGAGCGTTATGAAGCAGGCTCTGCAGCTGGTTGGCACAGAGTTGGCCGCGCGCGATGACGCACCTACTGAGCGCATCGTCCTGCTTCTGCTGCAGTACTCGCTGGTGATGCCCAAGGTATACATGATGCAGAAAGGTTTTCCTGAGTGTTTCGTTTTGAGCTTGCATGCTTACATACCTCTGGTCGGCTATCTCACCCTCTTTACGTGTCCATCCAGACAAGAAAGCGCAATTTGCAAGCGCGGAGTCTTGCCAGCTCTCTTGATCATCCATTGATGCAAGGCGTCTCAGTTCAAGAGCAAGACAACAGTGGCAAGGTATCCTCCAAACTTTGCGCCACAAACACATCATAGCGACAAGTGCAGAGGTTGTAGTGACACAAACCGACGTTGTTCTTTTACAGGATGCTGACAAACAACTCAACGCCTCTGCTGTGGAAGCTATGGCTGGCAACATGCTTGGGGATGTCATGAACCTGCTGCCTCTCGTTGCGCAAGTTGTTTCTACAGCGCCAGAGCGCAACGCTATGTTGTTGTTGGCTCTCCAACAGTTCTTGACGCTCGTAGATCTTCAAAAGACTAAAAAGCGATCAGCAGTGCTATCATTGCTACCAACTGTGTTGGCAGCATACATGCAAGGATGGCGGTTGTTGGAAGACAAGCCGGATGCCCAACAGCACATCCAGCCGCTGGAAGCCTTAAACCTCACAACATCAGCTAGCGACGCTGCACAGCACATTAACATAATTGATACCAAAACAGTTGCTGCGATGGTTGTGCGTGGACTGTATGGTTACATCCAGTGCATCTCATCAGGAACGACAACGGTGCGTGAAACACAAACCTGTTTTATTATATGCAGCTGGCATGTGCGTTGTTATGCTCAGATTGCTTTTTCGTCGTTGGTATGCATCCACAGGATGTCCATGTGGATGCCTTCAAGGCGCTCTCCACACCGAGGTCTGCATCGGTTTTCAAGCGTCATCTGCATTTGCTCGTCTCTGCCACAGAGTCGCCAGTGCAGTATTTGATCGACATGGTTACCTCAGAAGCGGAGAAGCGCGTCCATGTAAGACAAACAGCACAATCTGGCGTGCTCTTGATTGTTAGCAATTTTGGCTTGTCTCATTTGCATTGGCATGCGCAGGTCATGGCACTGGAGTTGTTGTCCAGTGTGTGGGACACGGCAGCTCTTGAAAACAAAGGCAGCAATGCCACATCCCCTGATGCCCTGCAGCTCGGCCTGCCAGCCTTGTTGGTGGCTTTGCGCAGCGCGGGCAGTGCTGTGCGAGAAAGTGCCGTTGTTGCATTACAAGCTCTGTCTCGCCTGGTGTCCACTGATCTAATGGTACGTTACGCTGACAACAATCACTACGAAGCTCTCTTGTCTAATGCGCTGACTATGTTGGCGTGCAGCTGTTTGACAACCGAGAAAGCACGGATGTCTTGCTGGCAGCAGATTATCTCGTGCTGGTTGAAAGCCTTGTAGACGCGCGTGAGGGCCTGAAGAGCGATGCAGGGCATCTACCAGCTGTTCTGTCGCAGCTGCTGTTGCCCATCGATGATGATGCCATGGATACAACGATATTTACTGGGGATGCGCAAGAACGAATTGTGGCTTGGTTAGCCACGCGCGCTGTGCAGCTACCGACAGAGTATGCACAGGTAGGCAGTTGATGCCTCTCATGTTGCACACAATATGGCGGGATTGCCGAGCCTTTCACCTCACAACTTGTCCACAGCATGCACTGTTGGCATCATTGGTGGACGCTGGCCACGACCTGCAGCAGGCCAAGGCCACGCAGTCGTTGCTGCAATCGCTTCTAGCTAAACCGGCCAGCCTCACACCAGCGCAAGCGCAGATTGTCACTGTCGTCCTACCTCACTACGCGGCTGCTGTGTCTTCAGATGCGGCCAATGTTGACTTGGCCACATTGTTCATGCGTGCGTGTGCTGCTGGAGCGCAGCAGGATGATGGCACTTTGAGACCTGTACTCGCACAGATACAGGAGGTAGCTGTGTGCCATGTTGGTGCCTCCTTGTTTGAAGCCTTGTCTGACGACCGCAAGGTGATGATAAAGTCCTTCACTGGCTGATGCTTGCATGTCTGACAGCAATTTCATGTTTGCACAGCAATAATACAAGTGTGTGTGGACAGGTGGAGTTGTTGTCGCATCTGCTACGTGCAGTTAACCGAGGCACAGATGTCAAGTTAAGGGCGTCCGCACGTGTTGCGCTGGAAAAGCTGCCGTTACCTGCTGATGTATATGTGCAATTCATTGTTGCGGCCAGCGGAAGTGGTGGCGATGATGCAAGCAAAACGGCTTCCAAGCGGCGCAAAACACCCGCCAAGACCACTGCGCGCAGTAACCAGCTTCCAGAGGCCTTGTCTATCTTGGCTGAACCTGATCGATTGGCACTTGCTGTTTTCGCTTTAGAAACTTTGCAGTGGAAAGGAGTATCCGGTGATCAGGTAAAGAAGTTGTGTCTGCGTCTGTCTGTCAGTCTTTGCTGCTCGCAACAGGTGTGCGGTTGTGTCTTACTGTTTTACCTTTGCCTGGCGTAGTTGGTGTTGGCGGCTCCGCTCTACACGCTGCTCACCCGCTTGCTGGAGGGCAACCTCGCGGTGCAGCCTGCTCCTGTTGATGGCGAGGATGCCGATGCCGGGCAAGCTGGCTCAGTCGACTTCAACTTGGAGTACATCATTCAGCTTGTGCTGCAAAATATTGAACAGATTGTGCGCGCAGCAGACGCACCCTCTACCACTACACCTGCTGGCAAGAGAGGTGCTGCTTGCCATAAGTTTTTATTGAAAGCAACCACGTCCTTAATCTGCATTCTGAGCTGTCAGTCTCACTTTTAAACTTGCTCATGACAGGCTCGCGAGCTCAGGGAAGAAATAGCCTGGTGGATCTGTTCCAAGTAGTGCCGATAGTTCAATGCATCGAGCGGCAAAACCCTACCACGCGCAATCACGCTGTTGCTGTGCTGGCTGCGCTGGCGAGACTCTTGCCTGATCAGGTAAACGCTTGTTGTTGACAAGTCAGTTTGAGGGCATTATTTTGCTTCTGTCTCGGCTGTTGTCAGTAACTCATGACTCCTGCCCTCCTCAGGTGCTGGAGCGCGTGCTTGATGTCTTCACTGTCATGAGCACTACCACCCTCACTCAGGGAGACGCGACATCCTTCCGCGTCACCCTTCAGATGCTGGAAGCCGTGGTTCCATCCTGGTTGGCAACCTCCCGCAACGTCACGCAGCTTCTGCAGGTCTTCGTCAACGCGCTCCCCCACATGTCACTCGATCGACGAGTACCATTGTTTGATGCACTCCTCAGGTCAGTGTCAATGTGTCGTTCTTACTGGTATGCCTGAACGTGTATGCCTTCACGCGTGTTGACAATGCAAGCACTGCAGGGCACTGTCGGCGGATTATCTGCACACGGTGTTGTTATTACTACTGCGCGTGGTCGTACGGAGACGGGCTGAAGGAGAGGAAGGGTCTGTTGCTTGGGCGCTGGACTTTGCAGAGCAAGTGTCGCAGCTGTTTGCAGGCAGCACGCGCGTCACTGCTTATGTTCAGCTGCTCGCAGCTGCTGAGGGAGACGACATTTCTGTGCGTGTGCTTGCGTGCACAACGATTGCATCGCACATTGCCACGAGCCAGTTCCTGCCTGCGCGCGCAGCAGTAAGTGCTGCAAACGATCAAGAGGCCCTTCATCAAGGGTATGCCAAGCTGATGGAGCGTGCACTGTTGATGGTGAGTGCGCAAAGCGACGAGTCTTCGGAGGTGAACACTGCCGCATACAACCTCCTGGAGGGTCTTGCCACCAGGCTGGAGGATGAGACCTACATCACTGGCGTGACCTCGCTGATTGGGCACGCCAACAAGCATGTCCGTCGCAAAGCGCTGCGCTTGCTTTCTAACAAGCTGTCGCAGCTGGAGGGCGGCCGGGCGGCTGCTCCCGCTGAAGCCGCGACGTACCTGAGCAAGCTCCAGCCCGTTGCAGACCGGTTGCAAGCCCCGAAAGAGAGCAGCAAAGCAAAGCAGGCTGCGCTGTTCGCCCTACACACAGCAGCACGCGCACTCGGTAGGCAAGCCCCCGAGGCGCTGGCCTCCCTTCTGCCGCCTGTGCTGGCAAGTGTGTCTAGCGCCAACAGCAGCGTGGCCACAAGTGCCGTGACCGCTTCTGCAGGCGTGGTGGCTGCTCTGGGCACGCAGGCCCTTCCGCACCTGCCAGCCATGGTGGACAAGGTCCTGTCTATTGGCAATGCTGCTGCTGAGCAGTCTGCTGCTACGGACGATACCAATCTGCAAGAGGAACAATCGCTGCTTCTGGCAGCCTGTCTCACCGCTCTGCAGCTTCTTCTGACTGACTTAGGACCTTTCCTTAGCCCTTATGTGCAGCGGATTGTGACATTCCTGTTACAGGTAATGCATGAGGGAGGCTTTGGTCACTTGTTGTGTGTCTGCTGCCAGAGTCCTGTTATGCTTACACTGATTTGTTGGTAACCGTGCAGCCGCATGTTATCACGTGTGAAGCCGCTGGCGTCTCTGCCACTTCCGCTGCAGTCCGCGTGCTCATCCCGGAGAAAGTGCCCACGCGCTTACTCGTGGACCCTCTCCTCGCTACCTACTCTGCAGCCGTCTCTGGCGGCGATGCTTCGCTGGTTTGCCTCTTCCAGCTGGTGGGCTCTTTAGCCTCCAGCTTAAACAGGGCTGCAGCCACCACGCATCACAAGGCGATGTTCAACTTCTTTGTGAAGGCGTTCAACTTACGTCAGCAGCAGCCTGATAGTGTCCGAGACATTGAGGAGGTTGAGACAGCCATGGTTGCGTCTTTTATGTCGCTGGTCATGAAGCTAAGCGAGAGTACCTTCAAGCCGCTGTTCCTGACGATCCTGTCGTGGGCAACAGCCAGTGATGAAGCTCAGCCGGCCTTGACCAACAAACGTGGCCTAGTTCTGTTTCGAGTTACCAACGCACTGGCTCACCGGCTGCGGTCGGTTTTCGTCCCTTACTTTAAGTACTTGCTGGACCTCGCAGTGAGGTTGCTCACTGCGCAACAGGTTGTGGTACCTGAAAGGAAGGCACGCTCCTCCAAGAAAGCGAAACTCGCCGCCGACGCGGTCAAAGCCATCCCTGTGGATGTGTGGCGGCTTAGAACGCTGGTCGTCCTCGCCCTGCACAAGTGCTTCTTATATGACAATGTGGGCTTCTTGGATGCGCTCAAGTACGAGCGCCTGCAGCCCTCTGTGGTTGGCCTTCTGGATGCGTATCCATCGCCCGAGGCACTCGCTCTGAGGGTCAGAGATGCGGATGGCCAAGAAGTGGGCTTCTGTGAGGCCGTCGTGCAGTGCATAGCGCAGATGGCTGTTGCCACAGGCACGGATGCGCTGTGGCAACCATTGAACCGAAGCGTCTTGATGAAGCTTCGCACTCGGAATGTCAGCACAATTGAGTGGGTGTTGAGAGTTGTATCAGAAACGGTATGTTTATCTGCATGTGCTCATTGCAGGTTCAGCTTAGCCCATCACCTATATCGCTTGTGCATCTCTATCTGGATGGTCATGATGACAATTGCACCTCTCTTGCAGGTCGAGAGGCTGCAGAACAACTTCACGCCTCTCATACCAGAGACGTTGACATTCCTTGCGGAGGCCATGGAACTTGGGGGTGATCCCATTGTCAACATCGTGCGAGGGATGATCTTGCGCATGCAGGAGGTGTCCGGCGAGGACTTGCAGGAATACATGAAGTTTTAGCTTTTTAGGTGGTATGGTGATGCCGTTGATGGTATAGGTGTTGCGATGTAGGAGTTGGCTGTCGTTGTGTAGATCTTGGAGATTAGCCCAACCACTCGTTGGGTCATCTGAATATGCGTGTTCGTCTGCATGAGCCCGGCTGGCTTGTTGTGTGATTGTGTGCTACAGTGCCCTAGTGCCAGCTCAAGAAGCCACTGCTTGATAGAAGCAACAAACTCTCATGATTCTTGATGCACATCAAAGGGAGCGATGACGTTAGCTTATTGTACAGCATGTAGTCGGGCATAGTTGCTAAGTGACCAACTACATCCTTTGGTAGTCATTATCATGTTGGCAACAGGCCGGGCGGCTGGTGTGTGATTTTGCAAGATATGCCTACCGCATCCATCTGACACACTTGCTCTTACACGCATGCGCTTGGACACAAATGCGCGCGCGCCTAAGCATAGCTGGACGAAGTAAGTGCGCAACAATACAAATGCAAAAGCAGTACGGGTCTCATATTGAAAAATTGCAGCTGTGTGCGTCGAAGTTTATAACTCGTGGTTTATACAAGCTGCGCCTCCGAAATGTTTATGCATGCAGCATGCACAGCTGCAGGCATGAAACCCCACCTAGACGATAATATCACCACTTGGAGTCCAAAAAGCTACTACACTTGCGAAAGAGCATATGCAAAAAGCCAGTGGCAAACGAGAGTCAGTTAGGGCACTCCGCAGCATGGCATACTCATCACCTTGTTTGTCGTGTTCCCTGTTGTAGCAAGAATATCAGTACCTAGCAGGTAAGTGGGTTTCTTCTCGCATCAGTAAGGCCACGCTGAAGCTAAGGCGTTTCGCATGCAACAGAAACACAATATCACTTACATGCAAGCACTTCGCATCAAATTGTTCACAGTCGGCGCTCCACCACGTGGAATCGGATGTCACGATGGTTATTATCATACGTTTCCTCGACCGTCAACCAACTCAACACGACAACGACACCACCGAGTCTCATGTTGGAACGGTAGACGCTTTCCAACACAAACTTCACGGCATGCAAAGCAAGTGCTAGTTGCTGCTTTGCCTCTCCGATTTCTGCACAACATAGCATCAGCATCCAATTATGACACACACACACACACACACACACACACACACACACACACACACACACACACACACACTTAATACTAATGTTGACTTCGCCTATAACCAGCATCGGACGACCATAGCCATCTTCTAGCAGGCCGTCTTTGCAGTAGATCTCTAAGCGGCCATACACATCAGCTGCCAAGTGGCACCTTGTGGCCATCAGCCATATGACAACACCAAGTGCTGGGCCATTTGCATTTGCCAGTGCTGCAAGTAGCGAGAATGTTACTGGCCACACATTGTAAGATCAGAATTCACATGTAGCTCACCTACATGGAGAGCCTTGTGCAGTGTACAATTGAAAGCGCTCATATATCTTGCGCATATGTTGGTTTATAAATGGCGTCACAAAACTAACAATTGACGTATAAACGCAACAGCTTTGGTGAGCTCTTTGAGGTGCATCAAACTCTAAACTCTAAATGCGATCCACTCGTGCAAAAACCATCTTGCGCATTTCTGCTCCACCTTCGCCTCACGTTCAATGACCCGACGCCAATACGCCTTCGCATGATAAGGCGCATCCTGCACAAAACATGTAGCTTTCTGCAATGAATGGACAAGCCTTGATTGTCATATCATGGCAGCAACACACACATATGCCTTACCTGTAACGGGAAGGTACATTGAGTTATCACAAATCGACCATAAAAGCACCAAGTCTTTTGTGGTCGAGTGGGCTATGACATTGGTCATCGGAGCTTGAGACCCGGGTTCGATTCCTGCCTTGCACACGAATTCCGCGGTCGTTGTTTCTCGATCCAATAACATCGTAAATGGTCACTTTATGAGTGCTATCATCGATGGGTCGCGACTTGCCTAATGGCAGTCGCGCCGAACTGACCAGTTCAGTCGGCGCGGCAGGGCGCGACCTGCCTATCGCGGCGACGCGACCTGTGGGGCCGGCAGCGGCGCGATGTGCGCGCGTTGACCGGTTTGGGCCCAAATTGGCCGGTCCTTGGATGGTGGGGCCGGTGACCGACCCTAAATCAGACCCCTGGGAAGATTCCCCAGCTGATGGCCGCCAGCTGCCGAGGACGTCAGCGTTCTTAAGTGGGGGGGGAATGTAACGGGAAGGTACATTAAATTACCACAAATCGACCATAACAGCACCAAGTCTTTTGTGGTCGAGTGGGCTGTGACATTGGTCATCGGAGCTTGAGACCCGGGTTCGATTCCTGCCTTGCACACGAATTCCGCGGTCGTTGTTTCTCGATCCAATAACCGTAAATGGTCACTTTATAAGTGCCATCATCGATGGGTCGCGACTTGCCTAATGGCAGTCGCGCCGAACTGACCAGTTCAGTCGGCGCGGCAGGGCGCGACCTGCCTATCGCGGCGACGCGACCTGTGGGGCCGGCAGCGACGCGCTATGCGAAAGCTGACCGGTATGGGCCTAAATTAGCCGGTCCTTGGCTGTGGGGCCGGTGACCGACCCTAACAAACCCCTTGGGTAACGGGAAGGTACATTAAATTACCACAAATCGACCATAAAAGCACCAAGTCTTTTGTGGTCGAGTGGGCTGTGACATTACCTCAGCTTCCAACTCGCGAATCATTTGCTCAAAGTCTTCGCAGGGCGCTGCAGTGCAGCACCGTAAGCATTCAAAATGTCGTGGTCAGTTAAAAGCTTAATGCCCTTTATCTCCAAATGAGTGGCATCACCTGTGGATTGCGCCACTGCCAGCGCTTTTATCCTGAAATGTGATTTGGCTAAAATGCCCTTGGTCATTGCGCCCTGGTTGTTTAACAACTTTCCTAGTCGCTTGCTCATTTGATCAATACGATTGAGTAACTCATCACATTTGCATGCAGGATTAACCTACGTGGTGCACACCACTAGTCGGCTTGAGATTGCAGTGGTCATGCTAGCACACCTGACAGTAGACCGACTTACGCACACCTAATCTTCATGCTCGCCGCTGCCACAGCAAAGCACAACTGCAAGACGATTTTGGTTGGGACGGCAGAGTTGACGAAAGCTAATAGGTGTGGATGAAGACGAGCACAACGACTTTAATGATTGAAATGAAGCGAAATTTTGTGCAGGCTAATGATAACTTGCACGGTGGAGCTTCACAACCTGTGACACCACGCGCTGATGACTCACTAACCCAGCCTAGTTGCAACCAAATCGTGGGCAAGGGACACTTCTAGCAAGCATTTAACAAACGCAGCGTACCAGAGACGCTTGCACAATGCTGCAAGCTCGAGCATCCATTTGGTGAACTTCCTTGCGTTGCAGCTAAAAACTGTCCGGTAGAAGACAATGCACATCGGCGACACATGCACCATCATGATGATTGTGTGCATGTACGTTAGATTGTGCATATTTCAGCCCTCAGAGCGCAATCATACCTGCCATGTGTGGTGTGTAGGTATGCACAACCTAATGCACAGCACATAGTGCAGAGAGAGGCAGAGAGAGAGAGAGAGAGAGAGAGAGAGAGAGAGAGAGAGAGAGAGAGAGAGAGNAACATGCACTAGAGAAACAAGAGAGCGGAGGGAGCATGAAAGAGTTAGCAGGCGACAAGCAAAGACAAAGCAAGAGGGGCGATAAGGGCTAAGGTTGACGCCAACATAGCAACAAAGCATCAAACGACATACAAAGACAGAGCGAGAGGGAGAGGGAGTCGGAGCAGTTGCAAAACAAACAGAAACAAGTGTCACATCAAGAAGTGCAAGCACGACACCAAGGCACCTGCTGACCTAAAGCGAGGGCTTGAGCCCGTGCTAGTGCCTGCTAATCCGTCGCCGCCGGCGCCCCCCAGCGCCCATGCAGCCCCCGGCGCCGCCGCAGCTGCCGCCGTTGCCTTCGGTTGCTTGCAGGCCAAGCCTTCGCACACACTGTTATACAAGCGACTCTCGCCCTTGTATTCTTCCGTACTGGCGTTGTCGACGACCATGGCACCGCCCGCCGGTCTGCGACTGGCGATGGTTGTCAGCATAGCGTTGAGATGCATAACGGCCAAAATGAAGCGCACCGTGGCGGTCGGCGTGCTTGGCGTCATCATCACGGGTTGGCCAAGTCATAATGTTGGTTAATGGACTGCTATTGAGGTCACATAACACACATTTGTGGCGTGTCGAGGACGATACTGGAATGAAGTACTTTTACATGCATAAGAGCTCCATACCATTGGCATGCATAAACTACATACAATCTTTATTTATATAGTTCTTTATGCATTGTCTGGTGTTGCTGTGTGACTACCGTATTTAGTCGAATAAACCCCCCTGTAAAATCCATAGGGGGTGTTGTATTAGGGTACCATTTTGCCGTAAAAGAGGGGTGCCCCCCCCCCCCCCCCCCCCCCCCCCCCCCCCCCCNGGGGTTTGTGTTCACAAAATACGGTTGCTAGTGACCTCATACGTATACCCCATGTGCGAAGCTTGTTGAAGTAAGCATTATTGTTGGTATGGTGACCACGGCAGTTACACTACTGTAACCGCCGTGGTTTCTGAGAGACATTAGCACCTTCACGCGCGTAGCAACACACGGGTTGAAACATTTTCATATGCATGAGCATGGCGTGTTGCTATCGCACGCACGCCATGCTCACACACACAAACGTGACACCTAACAAAGCACCATCATCGTATATATGTATATACATGCTATATAGCATGAACGGAGATGAACGGAGATGAACAGAGAAGGTGCGCACCACAATTGTGTGCGCACTGCACAGGGGAGAAAGAAGTGCAGGCCGATGAGGGTAACGCCGAGAGGCAAGGCACATGGGCGGGGCCGGACGAAAAACAGTTAGGGTTATGCGTGCGCTTGCGACAGCAGGCATGAGGAGAGAGGGGAGGCGTGAGGAGATAGAGCGAGAGGGGTAGGAGGAGGAGGGGCGCATTCACATGCTGCTTGTGCACAAACACCGCTGTGTGCCGTTGCTACATTTCTTGACGCTGCTCGTGCTTGGTGAAGAACATGTCTGACTGTTCGCAGAAGCGCGGGAAACACACGACGCTCGATGCCATTCGGGTCGATGAGCTGCAGACCTTCCCAACTCGCCCGCTTCACATCCCCTAACACTACATTCAAAGCGTCATGAAAAATCTCACGTTTCCGAATGGAGAACGATTCCTTGCCCTGCGCCCAGGTGGGATGCCCGGCCACTGCGTGAACCACCGGCAGAAGCGCTATCATAACAACCCCCATGTTGCTAGCATACATGTCCCAACTGTAGTTGGCAAGCGATGCCATTAGAGGGTAGCCAGAGCGCTTGCCCGCGCTGTCCAGCGTGGTCTTGTCACTGTACAGAATGGCAGGCGCCAAGTAGGACGCTTCCCCCACCTCTCTCCTCAAATCCACCTCCACATCCTTCCACCAATCGCCCGTGGAAGGATGGCCAAAGCTGTGCTCGTCACTAGTGTACTGGAGATTGAAGCCATTGGCGGCATGTGGATTGCCATACAACCGCGCGAGCCATACCTGCTCCGACCAAGAGCATTACTTACTATGCTGGCCTCAGAATAGATACTGCATCGATACTGCATTAGGTACTGCATTTCACAGACCTTGGCCGGCATATATGTGACGCAGATGTCCTGATCCTCAGGGTCTCCAGGCTTGCGCAGGTCAGCCGTCACGTAGTTCTGATACGGCAGCACACTCGCATGTGCATATGTGACATGGCTCTGATGGTTGAAGCACATGCACCGCACACCGTGAACACACCTCAGACTGAGAGAAAGCAATCGTGGTCCGGAGGTAGCTGGCCGCATGCACACCGGTCTCCCACTGGAGCTCTTCCGTCAGGAAGTGTGCATTTCGGATGCACTTGATGATCCGCCCCATGTCGGAGGCCGACAGGCCTTGGCCGTTGTTGCACTGCACGAATGCCACTGCAAGAGCATGCTCCGAGCCATACCACCTGGATTCCGACGCGTGCGAAGGGACGCCTCCACTTCCATGTTGGCGTGCCACAGGTTTCTCAGGCACACGCACACATCGAAAGCCCTCGTTCACTTCCTCCTCCTCCTGTTGCTGCTGTGCGTGTGTCTCCTGGAGGAATCCTTCAGCATCAAGCATGTGAGCATCCTGGATCGAACTCCCCGGTTCAACATGACCCGCATCGTACTGTAATGGACGCTGGCCGACATACAGCTTGATCTGCTTGCACACCCTGCTGCTAATAATGTGCATGTAGACCGAGCTGCGTGTGGCGAAGCGCATGTGGCAATACGGACAAAGGACTCCCATATCTCACTACTAACGTCGACACAGGTGTCGCCAATGTAACCTGCATCATATCCAGCAACACGCACAGCCGCCGCCGCCGCCGCCGCCGCCACCGCCACCGCTACCGCTACCCTTGCATGCCAGAGGCGGGAAACTTGGCCGCCAGTCACTGGCTCCGTCGTACCATTATAATGGTACGATCGAGCCATTGAACGTCCAGGGTGAGTCTGGATATATATATATATACATATATATTCTGATTGAACCGTTTCAATGGTACGAAGATGCCTTTGCCACAAGGTATAGGCATTGTACAAAGGTACCATTGAAATGGTACCTTTGTACAATGGCAATGGCAGTTCGTACCATTGACAACTCTGGCAATGTCAGTCCCCCTGCGCATGAAAACACCATTGATAGCTCCGCCAAGCTATGCCCTTACAGGGGCGTGATGCCGAGGGTATGTGGCGTTTGGAAGATCGTTGGCGGCGCTGCCAGGGGCGTAGTGGGCATTGTGGTCGAGGTCCGGGATGAATTCCATGTTCGCACAGGGCGGGCAGGGTGCCGGAGGGGTGTCCTCGGTGTCAAACCCCACCAAGACTACCAAGGGCACATCCAATGACAACAGTGACTCGGGCGATATCTTACAGGGCTCCCCATCCGAGTGGGCAAAGGCACACCACAATACTGCCTCTAAGAAAATCCGACCCACCAGCAGCTGCGACCACGGCGACATGATTGAAGGGACCAAACAAGACTGGCATAACCAAGGTGGGTTACGATGCACTGTCAATGCCACATGCTAGGGTTCTTTTATCTTGCACATGCACAGCCTCAAGTATCTTGCACTTGACATACATTGTCAATACGACATGCACACCCTCATGCACAACCTCCAGTGTCATGCACATGAACAGCATGACCAATCTCGCAAATGCACAGCCTATTTCTACTTGCGGGAGCTCACAAGTCGCAAAAGAGAAGCTGCGGAGTCAAACGAACGGGTAATCTATGACCTAGTTTAATGTTTCCAGCGGTAATTAAGCAGTATGCTTGCAGATTGCCATGTTGGTCAGAGTGAACCAAGAGCAGCGCGGCAGGCTGACTGTCTGCCTGGCGGAGTGCAACAAAGCGGAAGACGAGGTAAGCGTGTGTATGCTGATGGGCTAGTCCTCTGGCAGCACGCCACTCTTACAGCATTACCAAATGCAGGTGGTCACTCTCAAAGCGACCATCAAGCGCATGCGCGTGCACGGCGAGGCGCTGACATTCAAGCTGAAGGACGAAGTAGCCGCTGTACTGTCAGCGAGCGAGGCAGCGGATGAAGATGACTCCGGCGTTGAAGCAGAAGACTCGTCGGAGGAGGAACAGGAGGAGGGGGTTTGAGGAGGAGTTCTTAGGCAGGCACCACGGGTTGACAAGCTGCGCATGAGTCCGACAGCTAGACTCAATGTTATAGGATAGTTTCATGCGCAAGTCGGCTGCTCAGTTGTGAGTGGACATACTCTCACCACTGCCCGTACATTGTATATATTGTGGGCTTTTAGGTGCAAGACCAAACAATCAGTCCAAGGTTTGTACAAGCTGCATGGCATGTTAGTGTTGGCTTACGGCAAGAATTGCCAACTTTTGTCAAATGGCAAGGGTCACATATTAACAGCAGTGTAACGGCAAAAAAACTGCCGGCTATGGCTGTCAGCTGTCCGTAACTACCGGTTAACGGCCGTCTGTGCACATCGACCAAAGGGTAACTGGTTGACAACTCTCGGCCGGTTAGTGCCACTGACAACCACTTTCGGCCCGCGGCCGTCTGCGTCAGTCCACTTAAGCCAACGGCAAATCCAACAGTCCAAAAGTAATATTTCAGGCAGCAACAGGCAGGCTCAGGCAGGCTCAGGCACCAGTCAGTCCCTCAGTCCTTAGTCAGTCACCGTGTAAAATTTGCCAGGCTGGCATATACTTTTGCTTTGCCGATTGGCCCATGTGTTGTGTCTTAAAGATACATGCATGAATAAAAGGATGTATGAGTTGTTGAGTAGGTGGTAGTTTTTGTGGTATATTTCAAGCGGCACATATCCAGCGGGTAGACATGTGCATGCTAGTGAGCTAGTATGCGCATAACTGCTTGCATGTGCGCGCTTGTTTACTTGCATGTACGCATGTTGCAATTGCTTCTATACACACAACAGCAACTGTGTGCAGGTAACACAGTTTTCATGTGCATGCATGACCAATATGGTGGGGTAGTTGAGTTGTCGTAGAAGTATGTAGTATGCCCGGTGGTGACGATTGTTTGCTCAAGGTATGTGTGTTATAAGTGTGGTGATGAATGCCATGTTGCACGTGTGCAAAACATGTATTACATGTGTGGAAAAGTCTTGAAGATTTATGTGACATACATACGCACGCAAAAATGTACGGCAACCACTGTTGCAATTGTCAACACTTGTGTTACAGCTAGCGCAATTGATAGTATTCATCACATATGAACCGACAATCGCCGGTTCATATGTATCATCATACACCATCTGCATTTGACAGTTGGCTCCGTGATTCGCATCAATCATGGAGATTTCAGCTGTCTTTTTCACCTTGCGCACGCAATTGAACGTGTGAATGCAGCGCAAGTAAACCCGCCCACTCCCGCAACAGCAACAACCCCCATCTCAACTCACAGCCTGCGTTTGGGCCCACCCCTGGTGCCGCGAAAGATCAATGCACGACTGTAAACTAACTTACAAATGGCAACCACGGTAGGGTAGACGACGAAGAGTGAAGCCTTGCCGGCGCCTCGAGGCGGCGGCGTGGCTCCACAGGGTGTGCGGGAAGGAGGGAAGAAGGGGGTGATGTCGCTGGTGCTGCATATATCAATACCCACTGAGCACGATGTGTTCGCAAGGGCCCGAGGCTACAATAGTGGATGCATGACTTACCGGGGTGCGATAGGACGTAAAGTTAGTGTTCGAGAATAGGCAGCGGGCAAGTGCATGGTGTAGCCCAATGGTCATGTACATGATCATTATGAGACTGTTACCAGCATGCATTTCAACGCCATGCATCACATGCAATGTTGCGTACACACCACGCGCACCTCAATACCGCATGCACGACCACCGGGCTAACAATGTCGTCTACTCTACCCCTACTCCTACCGCCCCCTTGTTGGTCATGCATGCATGTCAATGGCAGTGGTGGTAGTCACCTGCCGGCGGCTGTATAGGCTGACCATGTATAGCTGATGCAATTGCACACCACAAGCATGCACAGACAAACGGCAGCACAAGGACAAGCAGCACAGCACAGGCAAGCACAATGAATAAATAACGGTAGGGGCAGCTAAACTAGACTGTACATAGAGCATTGAGGTGAATGATTTGTGCTTGCTGTAATGTTTGCATGTGGGGTACAGGATATATGAGCAATTGCATAGCAACATGCAGTTGCACATCATCAGACGCATGCAGCCAACCACACGCACCATATTGCATACACGACCACAGGGCCAACTCTACTCTCTACCCTAACCCTACTCATACTGACGGTGTATGGTGTGCATGTACGGTTGCCATTCGCATTACTGTACACATAATGGTAGTGAGAGGACATGTGCAGTATGACTGCTGCAGCAATACACAACACGAGACACATATAGAAACAGCCCGGTGGTGACTGTTATGTGATGAGCTGTGAAAGCTTGTTGTGATGCATGTCGTTCACATTGCCCGTACACTATGCATGTTGGCACGGTACCGTACCTCTTATATACACAACTTGCAACAAGGATTCTACGGGATGCTGTTGTGGTAAGCTTTTGCAGGACGCAGTAAGCAACACTAAGCAAGCAAACCACTGTTGTGGCACACAAGCGACTATTCACACACCCCAACTGCTCCCCCACACACGTGCAACTGGACACCAATGCTTGTTCGCTGGGCAGCACTCGCGATTTCACACACTAGGCCTGGTCCGGTCCTTGACTGCGGGTGACAACAGCAACTTCCGCTGGACGTACCAAGTAGTCGCGGTATCTGTAGCCGGGCTGCCAAACAATCTTGCACTTCAATGTTGCAAGAGCCAAACAGTACGAGGCAGGTGGAGATCATGTTGACTGCATACCAGAATGACCCTGGAGATGGCATAATCCGGCAGAAGGCTATCTCTTGCCACTGCGTCTGCTTCATGCCACTTGGGGTCAAAGGGGTCACCCACGTTGGGCTTGAACTTCTCAATGCCATGCAGCTCAAACACCTGCGGATGGTTGCAGTAAGCAAGCAAGCAAGCGGGCATACATTGCCACTGAGACGGCGCGTGCAATGCAAACGTCTACGACCAACCCATATATACCTGCTGCAGGCGGCGGTGAGTCATCTGCAAGCCCTCCACGAGTGACCTCACAATCTGCGCCAACTGGCGTTCCTTGTCTGTAATCAGCTTGCCAAAGTTACCTTGCTTGACGTCCTCAGGGATGTCATCAAGCGTAAACTCCAGTCTATCAGCAACATCGACGATGTCTCTTGCAAAGTTCTGCACCAGATGACATGTTACAAGTTGGCATACACCGCTTTCTTCAAGCCAGTGCCTGCGTCTTACACAACATAAGCGCACTCACCACCACAGCCAACTCCCGTTCCATATCCATTTCCTTCTCGGCAACAGTGCGCTGGTTCTCCATTTCAGCCAATCGGCGCAGCAGCTTGTCCTGCAGGTCAGCAATCTGCACATCTTTGGCGATGAGAGCTGCTTCGAGAGCGGCTATCACCGCTTCCAGGTCAACTTCGGTAGTGTCTTCGGTAGTGTCCTCTTGCCCCTCAACCGCTGTGCCCGCACTCGGCTGGGGGGTTGCAGCCTCAGCACGTCCACGCTCGGCATCCTGCTGTATGGTCCATTCACCGCCACGCTGGGCTTCTTTGGTGCCAGACTTGCGCTGCTCATCCTCCGAAGACGACGGGTGAGCACCACCTCTGTCTGCTGCTGCTGCTCTGGCAGCAACGAAGTGAAGGCTGCGACTTGTGTCACCCGAATGCGCGGAAAAACCTCTTGCAAATGCCTGTGCCACATGTGATCAGCCTTGCATACATGCTTTTCCGACCAATTGTCCTCACATGCAATTGACAGTATGGCAAGCCCAAGATGCATGACCATGAGGATGCATGCATGCAGAGGGGGGGCTNTACGTCAGAATGGCACACATATCCCCAGTCGCAGGTGACAATGTAGGTGCAGCCTGCTTGTTGACTTCAAACCACTTGCAGGTTGCGAGAATAAAGCAAAAGCGAGGGTACAAGGACCAATGGCCTTGGAATGTCAAGATCTACAAGGATGATGCTGGAAATCCAAAGGGAGACGCAGTGTTGTCGTACGAGGACCCGCAAGCTGCGCACAGTGCCGGTGGCTTCTTCAATGGTATTTGCAACCAGTGTCTTGCGCTATCTCTGCGCCTAGTCATGCAGCATCCAACCTCTTGTGCTTGTACTGGTAACAGGGCATGTTTTCAAGGGTTCTCCGATCACTGTGACAATGGCAGCAAAAAGCGCTCCAAAACCATACAGTGGCGGCGGCGGCGGATTCGGGGGCCGAGGGTAAGGCTTTGTCGGCCAGCTGCTTGTTTGCTCACATTACGTGCTGTAGTCGCTGCACTTCGCGTAGCATGGATGTGTGAAAATTGGCTGCACTACCGCATCACATGCCTGCTGGTTGTATGCATCTGCGACTCATCAACACTACACAATACTAGATGTTAAACAGCAATTACAGGCCTTGCCTTGTCTTGCACGCATCCCACCTCTACGCTAAGAGAATAAACACTAAGACCACTGCCAGCCACTGAACAAAGCACTGCGCGCAACCAACAAGAGATTGTGAAAACATGCACGCATCGACCAGATCTCTTATCGCCCAGCGCGTTGACGAGTGCTGAGTTTGCATGCTAACGTCACAACACCAGGTAACCTTGTCTCCTCTGCCTTCACGCATGCAGTTGCATGCACCTGTCGAGTCTACCCAAAGGCACTAGGACACTCGCATGTAGCACGGACCCCACACAGACTACAGCTACCATTGAACAACTCAAGAGCAACACTTTATGCCTAGTTCAAGGACAACGCTCCAGACTGCATGCAGCTGGCATGCAGGCTACACAGGTCGGAGTTTCTGGCTCTACACATGCACGAGCCTCACCTCATGGTCAGCTCCGGAGAGCCAGGAATCCGTTGGCACTGAGAGACGCTGGTTGAGCCCGGCGCGAGCCAACAGTGCTGTTGGTGTTGTCCTCAAGGAGATGAGCCTCTGCAGGGCTCTGGCCCCCAGTGTCGAAGTCCTCTCCCTCGCCATGCTGGTAGCCCCCGACGCCGGCGCCCAAGCGCCTGTGCTTGCAGCCATGGCCTAGCGGAGGTCGCCTGCTGTAAGCTCGCAAGTCAGCAGAATGGCGCCCTGCGCTGCTGGGTTGTCTCTTGCGCATGCCGATATTGCCTCACACTCTTCGTCAGACCTGCTTGTGACAGCTCTCAGTGCACAGCAGCATTGTGATGACAGCACGTTGAAGGCGCCTGCTGGCATGTCATGTCGGCAGAGGCCTGAAAGAAACGAGATGATGTTGTTGCGCTAATGACGCCTATGACGCATAAAGGCAGTCTGGATAGGCCTATCATGAGACGTCCACCGCGTCCAATCTCTGCACCTCCGCCGTACCTGGCATCACGTACCGCAGCCGTCTCTGCCCCTGCTGGAGTGGTGGTGCGTGCACTGGAAGACGGACTGCTAACAACTCATGAATGTGCCGCTCTCCAGACGGTGCGCTGATTACACGACGTCAGACATCCTTGAGCGCGAGGAGATCGGTCCTGTCCCCAGCACTTGCATCCAAGATCATGCGCTGAAGCAACCAGCTACCAAGGCATGCTGCCACTCCAGATACAACCAGATGGATAAATCCACAGGCAGTGAAACATGCGATGCATGTGTATACAAGCAATGCTACGCTAGGATGGTCACATGCACGGTGTAGACAATGCAGAACACAATTACACATGCATAGAACGTGCCATGAATGGTAGCCATGTGTGGCACGCATGGGTACCATACAGACGGGGTCGAGATGGTGGGGCTGGCTGGCAAGGGTTGTTACTGCACATCAGGCAGTGGACATCCAACAGATATGACCATACATACAAGTAGACAACAAAACGGCGTTTTATTGCAGCCCATGCACCAACACGGGTCAAAAGAATAGCAGCAGCACTCGGAGTCCTCACAAACTAACACTAAGGCAAACCCTAATCATCCCTCACCAAGCAACACAAAGTTGACTCGCACGTGCAATCACTCGTCCGCATTCCTAACAACGCCAACCTGCGCAGGGCGCACCACACGGTCGTGCAACTTGTAGCCAGTCTGCCAGCCAGGCACGGGTAAGTTGCTGCAAGCGCATGCGGAGCAAGGCGACTGTGGGCTACAGACTCTTACCTTCATGACAACGCCAACAGTCCCGTTGGGTTTGGAGGGGTCCGGAACCTCAAATGCAGCCTCGTGAAGATTGGGGTCAAATGGTTCGCCCAATGGAGTGTACCTTTCAATGCCATGCTTTTCAAACACCTGCACAGTACTCTGTAAGCGCACACCAGCGCAACACAAGACTTTCCCATTAATCTGCATCTGGTCTCCATGCTTGTGCAAGAACCCATGAAACTTGCCTGAAGCAACTGGCGCTCTGTCATATGCACACCCTCAAACAGCGAACGCAGGTACTTGGCCAACTGCTGCTCTCTCTGTGTTGAGCCTCCATTGCCTTTCCTGTACTCCTGAGGCACAGCATCCATCGCTCTACCCAAGTTGTCTGCTACATCCAGCAAGCCCTTTGCAAACTCCTGCCAACATAAGCATAGATGTCAGCATGACACACACATCACAACCACAGTGCTGATCACCTCTCAAGGGGTGCGTCTAAAGGGTGCACATGTGTCATTCACAGTTGTTGCAGCCAGATCGCATGGTGAACTATATGTTGAGGGTAAACAATATATGTGCGTTGATTACCTGGACAGCGTACTTGCGAGACGTTTCAGCCTGTCTAGATAACCGATCCCGAGAGTTCTCCATTTCGGCGTAAGAGCGTAAGACCTTATCTTGCAAGTCTTTTATGCGTGCATCCTTCTCTAAGATACTTGTTTCAAGCGCTGTAAATCGTGCAGCAGCGTCATCAGCTTCCTGCTCATTGCCGTTTGGAGCAGCTGCCGGCGTTTCTTTGGCACCTTCTTGACTGTCGTCTTTTTCCGCATGGCCTTCAGGCTTCTCCTGTGCTGATGAAGCAAAAGTCCGAGAGTCCGGCAGCCGCCAACCTCGACGTGAAGCTATCCTTATACAGTCCTGATGACTCTCCTGCATTCAAACAGTTCAGCAAAACGTTGATGTTGTTGCATGCGTATAGCAACGACCTAGTCAGCCATACGTGATAGGCACAGGCATGTCATAACGAGCTGACAGCGAGCTCGTCACGATGCCTCCAAGCACGGGCGACCACTGGCACCGGTGCTGACAGTACAAGTACCACTTCCAGCATGCAGACGCAGGCATGCATGTTGCTAACCATGCGCTTTGCACTTCAAGCTTGTCCTGTGTTACAAAGATTACTATTGACACATGCAATTCAGATCAACGCATGAGAGAACTGGCGCATACCTGTAACAACTTGTACACAGCGCACACATGTGGTACAGCCAACGCCGACAAAGTAGGACAGGACATGCGTGCTGACAAGCAGAAACACCAGCAACGCGTGACTCTTGCTTCGTTCATCAAAGTTTAACACTAAGACGCATAATGGTCAAACCATGTAAAGCATGTGAACGGCTTGATCAACCTCAAGCTTACAACTGCATGCAACGCTGAAGTCGACGCCCTTATTTCCGTCTGCTGCCGCGCCGCCTGCTGCGCCACGGCGCGACAAGCAGGCCGGACCAGCGCATCCACTGCTCTCCGCATGGCACACCAGCTCCAAGAACCAGTCCAGACCCCTCCAATCCCCACCACACCACACCACACCAAACGCTACCGCCGCCACCGCCGCCGCCGACAACCTGCGCGTAGAGTCTGCTTTGCCGGCGTTAGGGTTTGAGCTTCTGAACGTTAGTCTGCGCCGTGAGCACTACGCTAGCGGCTGTGCACCCACGGCGGTTTCACCGCCGGCGGCAGCGGCGGCGGCGGTGGCGTGAGGCGTGGCCTGCCAGGTATGGATGGCGTCGTCATCGTTGTCGTCGTCATGCAAAGCTGCTGCCAGGGTTGAGAGGTCTTTACTTCTTGGTTGACCTCCAGTGTGTGGGCTTGCAGGATGGGCGACTACGGAGGGTATGGCGGTGACGGCGGAGGCGGGTACGGTGGAGGAGGCGGTGGTGGGTACGGAGGGAGTGGCGGAGGAGGAGGCTACAGTGGAGGAGGCTATGGAGGCGGTGGTTACGAGGGTATCGTTGCTGTTTGTCGTTATTGTTCATTTCATAGCAGCGTCTTTTTCTACGTGCGTGTGTGTAAGCTCTGTGTGTACAAGCTGTGTATGTACTCAAGCAGGTGGCGGTGGTGGTGGCTATGGTGGAAGAGGCGGTGGTCGGGACTTTGGGGGCGGTGGCCGCGGCGGTGGTGGTGGCCGTGGCGGTGGCGGTGGCGGTGGACCGCAGCGCGAAGGCGACTGGCCGTGTCCGAACCCAGGGTGTGCATGTTGTATTGCGCATGCCGCAGATTTTTACCTTACCATACTTCTGCGAATTTACGTCTTGATGGCATGCTGCTCGTCTGATTGATGCTTTCCAATAGATCTGCATGCACTGTTGGCATTGGTCCTCGTGTTGAGTACGGTGGCGCACGCTGCCTGCTTTATGTCCTTGCGGAACACGCTCAGCGTGCTTGTAGTTGGAAGTGGGTAGCTCTGTCGCACTGCGTGTCTGAAGCAGCCTTCACTAGTGCGTTTCTGCAACGTGCATCAGCTATCTGCTGTAGTTGGGCAAACTCTCTTAAATCAATTGTCGTCATTCAAGCTGCTCACCTCCGCACATTGTTTGCTCGCACCGGCAGTGGGTGTACCTTTTTGATCTTCACCATCATGCATGTCTGAAGCCTCACTTGCAGGTGTGGAAATGTAAACTTTGCGCGTCGCACTGAATGCAACCGCTGCGGCACAGCTAAGCCTGACGGCGCAGGCGGTGGGGGAGGTGGGGGAGGTGGGTATGGCGGGCGTGGCGGTGGGTATGGTGGGGGTCGGGGGGGCAGAGACTCGTACAGCACACGTGGCGGCTTTGATGACCGCGGAGGGGGCGGCGGCGGCAGTGGTGGTTATGATAGACCACCACGCGAAGAACGTGGCGGGTACAGCGGTGGTTTTGATAGAGCGCCGCGTGAAGAGCGAGGCGGCTACGGTGGCGGCGGGCGAGGCGGTGGAGGTGGCGGAGGTTATGGTGGTCGGGATGCAGGTGGCGGTGGTGGAGGCTATCAAGGCGGACGTGACGGTGGCAGCCGCGATGGTGGATACGACAGAGGAGGTGCTGGTGGCAGCCACAATGGACGCGGAGGTTTTGAGGATAGGGCTCCGGCACACGATGACTCAGCTGATGTCAAGCAGTGCGACGACAAGTGCGGTGACACTTGCGAAAACACCCGCATCTACATAACTGGGCTAGTACCAGACGCCACTGAAGAAGAGCTTCAGCAGCTATTCGGTGGTATTGGCCAGGTATGCTTGTTGGTATGCATAGTTCATGTACGTCAGAATGGCACACATATCCCCAGTCGCAGGTGACAATGTAGGTGCAGCCTGCTTGTTGACTTCAAACCACTTGCAGGTTGCGAGAATAAAGCAAAAGCGAGGGTACAAGGACCAATGGCCTTGGAATGTCAAGATCTACAAGGATGATGCTGGAAATCCAAAGGGAGACGCAGTGTTGTCGTACGAGGACCCGCAAGCTGCGCACAGTGCCGGTGGCTTCTTCAATGGTATTTGCAACCAGTGTCTTGCGCTATCTCTGCGCCTAGTCATGCAGCATCCAACCTCTTGTGCTTGTACTGGTAACAGGGCATGTTTTCAAGGGTTCTCCGATCACTGTGACAATGGCAGCAAAAAGCGCTCCAAAACCATACAGTGGCGGCGGCGGCGGATTCGGGGGCCGAGGGTAAGGCTTTGTCGGCCAGCTGCTTGTTTGCTCACATTACGTGCTGTAGTCGCTGCACTTCGCGTAGCATGGATGTGTGAAAATTGGCTGCACTACCTGACCTGGCTGTATGCTTCTGTTTGCATTGCAGAGGTCGAGGCGGGGGCTTCCGCGGGGGTTTCAGTGGTCCTGATAGAAGAGGAGGAGACGATCGGGGTTTCAGGCGCGATCGACCGTACTGAGGCAGCAGTGTGTTGACACCCGAACCATCCTTGCTTAGTCTGCACGCTATTGGCATCAACGTATTGGCCGCAACTGCTGTGCTGGCTGCAAGCAGAGCAGGCAGTTGTGGTATGCATTGGTTATGGCTGTTGTGCTTCTGGTATTGGTGCCTGGCCATTCTTGACAATGCTTACTGATGTTACCATCAGCGTTGGCCCACATGATCATCCTCTAATCAGTGGCGCATTTGCCTACATTTTCATCATCTCATTATGAACGGCTGTTCATAGTGTCGGACAGTGTGGAACCCATAGTGCAACAGCCAAGCAAGTACAAACACTGACAACGTGCGCGCTTGTATGCATGCCTAACGGAAGGAAGGTCTAAGGTAGTGTAGTCCATTAGGTGTAAACTAGCAGCGGGCACTACTTTATGCTAGCATGGTCAGTTTGCTGCTGTTTGCGTCATGCATGCTTGTAACTGCCTCGCGCATATCCTGTACACGCAACTCAGGCAAACAACGCTACAACATGCCCAATTCTCAACAGGTTGGGGCAGACAGCCTGCATGGGTATGTTTAGCTACAACCCGGGTGGGGTGGGGTGGGGAGGGGTGGAGATACGCCAACATGGAAGGTTACATGAATCCCCCGGGGGGGGGGGGGATAAATATGTCAACATGGAAGGTTACATGAAGCAAATGTAGTATTGAACAAAATAGCATGCTGCATATGTTATTGCTGCAACACATAGGGTAGTGGCTATGACAGATGCAAACGAAACATGCACGACTCAATACTATCAATAAATGCTGAGCATACATTGCATGGGTGCAACAGCACCTTCGATTTGTACAACCCACGGAACAATAGGCAAAGGCTTATACAATGTACACAAAGTGTGATAAGGTTTACACATGTGGTAAACCTTTACTCATATGGCTTGGGTGGTTACAGTGAGTAGAGCTTGTGTATATGTGGTTGCTAGCTGGTATCTGTGCTATGCTACGTCTGCTTGTAGTCCTGGCCCCTATCCTACCCTACACAAACAAAAAGAACCATAATGTCATTCGGGTAGGGTGCTCAATCCATCCAGCTTGTATGGGTTGAGGCACTTACAGCTGGACTTGTTTATGCCCGCCTGTCTACATGTACGGCCCGTTTCCCTGTCTTCCACCAAGCCAGCCATCAGGCTCTTGCCTTCTAGTCTCCTTGGCCAAAGCGTGGCATTATTGCAGATGGAGCTTCGTAGTTGTGACATCCTCAACACGTGCAGCAACGTAGCATGAATGTCAAAGCTTCCCACCAGCGCCTGAGTCAGCAGCAAACAAGCATGGTGAGTGTTGATGAAGGCTACCAATCAGCTATGACGTGCAGGTCACTGCACCACAAGCGACCGCGATGCTGACTGCTGACTGCACAATACTTGAACAACAGGACAAATCCATCCCGTGCGCAAGTGCACATGCTTGAGGCAACAGCTGGAGAGCAGCTGTTGCCTCATGCAGATGCACACGAAAGACGTCATTGCAAACAATGTTAGCGCAAACTGCAGACTGTACCTGTGTATTCTCGAGTAGAGCAGTTGCGCGACTTGCGCTCAACATGTATTTTGGGGCCACTATATGCAGCAAGGGCAGATAGTTCTCCAACTTTGTCTGGTATGCATCCGCCACTGTCAGCGGCCTCATGTGCAGCCCGTGATCACTTATAATAACCACCAGCGTGTTGTTCAAGTGGCCGGAAGCCTCAAAGTCTTGCAAGAAGGACGCTATCTGCAATGACGTGTTGATCAATACTGCTTAGCACTGTATGCTCCGATTAAAATAACCGCTCACATTGGTAATGATCCATATCGACCTTGATACCTGAGGGTCCAAGCGACCGATAATCTCTCCAGTGCCTTCATGACCTTCAGTAAAACCGACTCGCACGAACTTGGGCACATCGGCGTACGCCTCCCAGAACAGCCGAAGGTAGTCCAGGACCCACTCATGCACCTACGCATGCCAATGCATATAAGATTGTGCTGAAGCGACTGATGGTTTGAGACAAGCAACTAGTTACTGCTATGCGCATGAAACCTGATTGCCATGTAAGCACGGTCTATATAGAACAACGCAATTGATGCTTTCAAAACTGGTAATTCGCACGCACCTCCTTGCCATGCAAACAGCGCCTGCGCACGGAGAAGGGTCCAACAAAGTTCCCTTGAGCATTCCCCGGCACATAGTATGATGGGTCGCAGAAGGGCGGTACGAACTCATGATCGACCTTGCTCACGTTCAGCTGATACGTTGCAGAGAAGTCCTGCAACATGTGTATCAAGCAGTGTGTCAAGCAGTGTTTGCTGCACAAACGCACAGCCAGTAAGGCTTGAGTCATCTCAAGTTTGCAGTGTCACTTGCCTGGCATGAGTTATCTATATGTGCGGTTATGTATCCGTGGTCACCATACACCTCCCAGATGGGCGCGGTTGTGTTGACCTGCATTAATCAGGATGGTTGGCTGCCGTAAATGCAGATAAACACAAGCGCTGCTCAACAGCTTAAAAGTACGTAACCTCCTCCAAAGTGTCACCTCCAACAAAAATTGCACGGTCATTGGGTGTTGTGGTTTGGCCGCGTGCATGGTAACGCAGCGATTCAAACGCCCAACCATCTGGGGGTGCAACATTGCAAGCGCACATAAGTGGGGTGTTCCCTTTACATGGAAGGCACGCCGTTGGGGACCATTCACAAAAGAGAAGTCTTGTCATGAGTGACACACATTTGTGCTTACCCATGCTGCGAGCCTTCAGCGCCGCTGCCACCGAGGCTTGCAGGGCTTCTCCCTGAACACCTTCCGGATGAGCATTCAACCTGGGCCTCCGTCTTAGCCACTCCACAATCTTTGGAAACTTCCTGATGAAGTGGCGCCTGCTGACGGCATCCAGATAAAGCAACAACACGTTGGGAGGGCGAATCATGTCGCCCTCATCTTCCATTTGATGTCCAGTACTCTGTTGACATGTTGACTCGGACTCATCCAAGGTCTCTGAGAGGAGGTCCGCGCGTTTCCAATGCGAGCGCACGCGCTCGACAGCCGTTTCATTGCGTACGCAGCGACGCACAAGAAGGCTCTCCTCATGTCTGTATGCGTTTAGTCGATGCAACGAGGAGTCAGAGTGGCAAGAAGCTACCACAGCCTCAGTGTGAGGAGAAGCCACCGCTCTCCCAATTATCGGCCTCTCGCTGACGTCCACATTGGCCATCCCAAGTGCGGCAAAGTCGTCATACTCCACGAGAGTCACATGCAAATGAGATGTGGCGTTGAACACCGCCCGCTGGTACACGTCTGTCCACCCACCATCGTCATACCTAAAGTCGGTCTGCCATAACAGTCTCAGCGTACCAAGCCATCAACATGGCATGTTGCACTTGAAGTCACGTGTTGACCCAGTATGCTTCTCACCTTCCACTCAAGAGGAAAGTTTTCAGATCGCGGCAGCTCCAAAGCGGCCGGGAGCCAGCCTTGTCGGCACGCAATAAATACTTGATCACCAACCTGTGAAACAACTCCCAAGGTCACCGCACAACTACTGAGGTCATCTCACCAATAAGGATGTGTGCTAACAGTCATGTACATACCCACTCTGCTGCTGGGCGGTGCTCATCCCCGGCGCCGCAATCGCGGCCGAGAACTTTGTCGAAGGAGAGGGAGCCGTCCAAAGCGTCTACCCATGCAACAGGGTTCGCCAGCTGGCAGCCGTGACCGACATGCCCGGGAGGAGGCCTCAAGACCAGGTCACTCGGGCCCAGCGCGTGAGTCCAGGACCTAACAGCATATGGTCAGGTGTTAGGAGAATATTCGGATATGAGGCTCTGGCACAAGACCAGCTTTGTGGCGTGCAACGGCCTACTAACCGATGACCTTCAACCAATCGCTTTGTAATAACAAAGCTGGGTAGCGCCAGAACCAAGAGCAGCTTGCTGCAGAATGTCCAGTTTGTATAGCTTATACTGCAATGGAGGTATATGTCAGCGTTCTGGGAACGTAACAGACTGCACCATCAGCGCGCGCACGCGCACTTGCCTGTAAGCCCAAACGAGCAGCAACACGGCCACCACTGAAGGCACGAAGCCCAGGACAAAAACCACCAAGTTGTACGCGCCGTGCGAGTCTAGCGTGTTGCCCTGCACAACGAACACATGGTGTTGTTTGAATGTCAGCATTGGCTCTTGGGACCAGTTGCACGCTCCGTGATGTGAGCATTTGTGGTTTTCACTTCGCACCGTGTCCCAAGCGAGCATGGCCAGCATTGTGACGGTGATGTATGCGAGGCCCCAGCCCCTCAGCTTCAAGCTGCCTCTCCCTTCCGTCCTGCTGGCTGCATTGGAAGGGGCTGGTGCCAGCAGCGCAAGCACCGCCACATCCAGCAGAGTCACACTGGCGGCCACCCATGCACCCATCACCTGGCGACAGACGCAGTGATGATGTCAATATCTTGCAACAGGTGTAGCTACTTGCAGCTGCTCTGCTCTTGTGCGCGTACCGCAAGGTGGTCGTGGAGCCACTTGGGCCTGTCTCGGACACTAGGATCCGGCGTCATGAGTGAACTGAAGCAAGTGGGTTTGTCACTATGCGCAATATAGCTCAAGCGTGCAAAGCTCGAGTCCTACTTGACAAGACAGCACCTCAGCGTAAACAGCTGGTTTACCAGAAGTAGGCGAGAGCACCGGCGGTGCTGCTAGCGCACCCCACTAACAGGCGGACCCAAGTGCCCACCAACTCGTCCGCCCCTCCTTCTCCTCCTTCCCGTCTTTTCCTACAGAGCATATACATGCGCACTCTGTGGCATCAGCCCAAGCCTGTCTACCTATTGCCACAACGCAGTGCTACCACCATCACTGCACTGCAAGCGTTGCATACAACACGCGTTAGGATGCCAGCATTGACACACATATGACACAGAGTGCTACGAAGCACAAGCCGAACACTGAGCGTGGACAGCATTGCCCCCGGCAACATGTGGGGCAAGTGTGCATAGACAGTAATGGTACCTGGTGCGTTGGGATGCATGATTCTGTGCATGTGAAGGTTGAGTCTTGAAGGCAAGCGGCAGGGGCAGCTCCTCCGCGCGGGAGCCAGCCGGCACTCCTTGCCGAAGAGTGTCTGGTTGCTGTTGGTTTGCTGCAGCAATTGCTTTGAATTAGCCTCATTCAAGCTCAAAGCCATCTGAAGCAAGCAGCCAAAACAACACAGCAGACACGGCATACAGGCTGTTGGGCTGCTTTCAGATCCTGAGCTCGACGTGGTGAAATCTTAGATTGGAGGCATGCAGACAAGACAAAATCTTCGCGACGTGCATGCATAAGGCTCAGGAACGCAGCTCAACTGCATTCGCTACAGATCAACTGACTTCGATGGTACTGTCAGCTCATGCGCACACGCAACAACGCACTGCGTTGTGCTAACAACTGTGGACGGACCTGTGAAAGCGCCCCGGAGAAGCAGGCTGCGCTCTTTCAGACATGCTTTCTCAGAGCCGACAATGGACGGCATCTAGGACGTATTCCAAACCGCTGTGCAAAGCTTCAGTCACAGCTTGGCTCAGCTCTTCGGCGACCACGCCGAAGAAGAGCTCAGCTTGGTCGCATGGGGGGTCAGACCAGCCAATTCCGTGCAGCAGTAAGCCTAGCAGCGGGTCCCACCGCAACTAGAGCTAAACTTTAACTCCAGCAGAGCAGCGCAGCAATTGCCCCTTCTTGGAAGCCACTGCCCGACACACGTCGGTGCCGGCACCGCTGCCGCTGTGGCTGCCGCTGCTCTGAACAATCAGCCTCGGCAGGTGCGTACCATGCAGCGCAGTACTGTACCCTGCCTGCCTCGCACAGCTTGCCTTACTGTCATCCGTGCCTTTTCTGGAGAGTTGCGCCGGACCGTGAAGTCAACTTTCAGAGTCCGTCATTGAAAGGCATTGACGGTCTATTACAATATGCCGGTACAGCGACAACATGATCTCTTCTCGAATTGCACCCTTGCATTCAGCTGCTGAATCCATCGCTGCGGTGCATCTTCCGTGCTGCATCTTGGTAATGATAAAACTGGTCCTGCAAGTACAACACAATGATTGTATTGCCACGGTCACACAGTGCCACGATCAGCCTTACCCCGTTATAGGAATCAAGTGTATTGCACAATTTCATGCCGTTGATGCCGCAACAACATAACATGGCACAGTCTATGACGACATCACGTGTCGAGTGTTGCCGACGCAGAGCTCCCTGAACGCATGTCTATTCAGTACGCATAACGTCATTAACAACACGTGACAAAGACTGATCAATTGCCATGCTATGAACGACTGTGCTGCGTATACGCACCGTTATCACACCATGAACCATTTATAAGCTTTATGAATAAACATTCTATAAAAGGTCTTATAGTTATATCATCAATTGACATGTGAAGGTTATGAGCTAAGCAACTGTTGTGGGTAGCAGCAATCGACCCTTAAGCATGAAGACTTATATCAATGACAAGTAAGTCATGGTATGCGTATGAGGTAAGAATGTATGTGTATAAGCACACAACGGTGGGGAGCATTTCGTGCCCGCTGATATTGCATGACACATGTGACTGTAGGTATG
The DNA here is from genome assembly GCA_009103225.1 of Chlorokybus atmophyticus. Taxonomy (NCBI): domain Eukaryota; kingdom Viridiplantae; phylum Streptophyta; class Chlorokybophyceae; order Chlorokybales; family Chlorokybaceae; genus Chlorokybus; species Chlorokybus atmophyticus. The sequence continues at coordinate 806,793 of RHPI01003642.1, forward strand.
CCAAACGCTAACAGTGATGGATACTAATATAGCCTGCAGCCGTTGCAAGTTGTGAGTGGAAAGTATAAGATGCAACCGAGACAACTGGCGGCAAGGGGGCTGGTCGTGTGGTCGTGATCGTGATTCTGGTCGTCCGCCTAACCTCTCCCTCTCCCTCTCCCTCTGCCCCTACGCTGTACTCTGCAGGTACACAAGCGCCTGCTGTCAAAGATTTGGATGATTTGTTGGTGTGCACTTATCTAGCCAGCCCTCTTTGTGCTAGGGTTGGTGTTGCGAACTGTTGATCGTTGCTGTGATGATGTGATGCTTGTGTGACTGTAAATGTGCGCTTTGGCTGGACGTCAACATTACTGCATGCGAGCTCAAAGCTGGGATGGCGGTGAGAGAGGCAGAGTTGGGGAAGCGGAGGAAGTACAGGAATCATCCATCGGCGGATGAGTTCTTTCCCCTGGCGACGGAGACACACGGCACGCTCGGTGACGCCTTCAACACGGTCATCAACAGGTGCGCGCGTTAGGCAGTCCATGGGCGGGGCTTGCCGCTGGCGCGACTGGGTGGGTACGTAGCCTTCTTCAGGCAGCGCGTGGCATGTGCGCTGCAACGGGCGCAAGGGATGGCCCTGCTCGAGAGGGTGGCGGCAGCGGTGGTGGCGGCGCCGGGCTGGAGCCCCCTGCTGGCGGTGCGTCCTACGGCGGAGGCGGACGTGGCGCTCGCGGGAGTAATGTAGGCAAACACTGGACATAGCCAGCTTGTAAGTGGTTTGTGTTGTGGTGATGTGGTGATGTTGGTGTAGGCATGGACATCGTGTATGTGTTGTGACTGTATTGGTTGATGTAATAGTGCACTGCACTGTGCGCTTGCTGGTGTGCCACTATTGGGGGACCCTCTCTTTTACCTTATGCGTATGTTGTGAATATAATAAGCGAGTTTAAGTAACAACTTTTTATAAATAACAAATGCAACATGGGTTAATGAAAACTACTACAACCTCAACGTTTTTAAAGAGATTTTAATAATTTTAAACTTTGGATAAGGATTATAATGACTTAAAAGCTTTAAATCATTACGATCTTCTTTTTACACACCTCGCATGCTAAGATATAATGTGATTTTGGTCGTAATGCATAACTACGGCGGGTTCTCTGCTATGTGGAATGAATGACTTCTCAATTGTGTTGTGCAACCCCACCGTGAGGTTGAACAAACATCAACTTTTACTCATGTTGTTTTTTGTGAACGTAATTGCATGGGTTAAACCTTGCGTGCAACATACTGCAAGTCTTACATGAATATTTAATCATACAGCAAGGTCTCTCTAATTCAACTCATTCTACATTACCATGTGCTAAGCGTGCAGTTGATATGCGCATCAAACCGCAAGTCACTGTCTCGATTGCAAATAACATGCTATCAACGTGAATGGATCCGATCTCTTGCTATCTTGCTCCAACTACTCACAAAAGCGACAAAATTTTGCACCTAGTTGTTGACTGCATTTCATTCATGAAGCTGAACAGCTCTCAACCGTCAATGCCGTATCACTAATCAACTGTCTTTAGGCGCAAACTCGCTAGCACTTGTGAGCACCGCGTCAGCGGCTTGGTCAAGACCCTTTTTGCGTAGCTCGCTCGCTAACCTCTCAGCGTCCGCGGCACTCCTGCACATGTAGCGTTAGCACTTGATGGCCAAGTCAATCAAAGAACTGTGTGAAAACTACAGCTCTGACTTACATTTTATAGGGTGAATGTGCTGGAGACGGGAATGCGCGCGTCTCAACTTCTCGCTTGTACTCTGCCAGTGCGCGCGCAATGACGTCACCCACGCGAGCATACTGTTTGCAGAACTTCGGCGTCACCTTCGCATGGTGCGGGTGCTGCATCATACCCAACAAGTCGTGGTACACCAACACCTGTTGGACACAAGTCGATGCGTGCCTACATCCGCATGCACCAATGCACGCATGACATCACACGCTACCACATATGCAGGGGTGTGCACGTAATATTATATTATACAGATGCATCCACCATTCCTTCTGCATCCATCACACACCTGCCCGGAGGTGTACGGTCCTGCCCCAATCCCAATGGTGGGCACGCTCAGAGCAGCAGTGACAGCTGCGGCAACTGGAGGGGGCAGACACTCCAATACAATTGCGAAGCAACCCGCCGTTTCGAGCGCCAAAGCTTGCTCCACCACAGTGAGCGCAGACGATGCAGTCCGGCCCTGCATGCACGAGTCACACATACATGAAGCTCATTTACATGTGCGTGAGGAATGCAAGTCTCATACCTGCGGTCTGAAGCCGCCGAGGACTGATATGGCTTGTGGGGTGAGACCCACATGGCCCATAACAGCTATGCCGGCGTCTGCGACAGCCGCCGCGGCCGCAACTCGCGCTGGAGAGCCGCCCTCCAGCTTCACCCCGTCCATGCCGGCCTCCTTGAGAAACCGAACTGCCGATGCTATCGCCTAGCATGAGAACATTTGCACATGCACGCACGCGTAAGCACAAGCATGAGAGTGTGTGCACGTGCAAGTGTGTGCACATGTGTGCGCATGCATGGCAAGCACATTTCACTCAAATCCTGTGCTTACATTATGTAAAACAAGAGTTGCATCTCACTAACCTGACGCGTGTCGCTTTCATATGTGCCAAATGGCAAGTCTCCAATCAGCATGGGCACGCGCGCCCCACGCGACACACTCTGCGCGTGCAAGATCATGGCGTCAAGGGTAACTGGAAGAGTCGTGTCGTAGCCCAACTGCACCATACCAACGCTGCACAGTTGTAGTTGTCAGCCACTCAGCCACAAACAAGTTGCTCTCTCCAGCATGACACACATCGTCGTCACCTGTCGCCAACAAGGACAATGTCTATGCCTGCCTGGTCCACATGCACAGCCTGCCAATGACGGGTTACTACAAGGAGTTGGCTGTTTTTCTCGACAAACAACCCATGTAAGTGTAGCTTGGGTAGGCTATGGCTTAGCGTTCCCAAGCATGCATCAAGCTTTCAAGCCGCCATTGCCAAGTGTCATTTTACAGCGCTGCAAACAATGCAACCTGTATGTATGTATGCATGTTGGCCTATCAACCACATGCACGTGCACTGGTGTACAGGCAAGTGTCGTGTGACAACGCTGCAAACATGCAACCTGTATGTATGTATGTATGTATGCATGTTGGCCTACCAAACCACATGCACGTGCACTGGTGTACAGGCAACTCGTGCAACTGGTTTTCAATACAGCAAAACACAGGTGAGTGATCAAACAGGTACCATCACGCACAGAAGGATAGTCGTAAGCGGTGACCATCACAATGGGCTCGTTGTTGCGGTGCTTGCGCTGAACATCACGCAGAGTGACGCGCTTCGGGGAGGGCGAAGAGGGGCCACCGTATATAGTGCTCTCCGGCAGATTCGAAAAGTAGCGACATGTTCTGCACACAGCAATACAATCATTCATGCAGCTGCAAGGAAAGGCAAATCAGCATTGTGTATAGCTGGTTGGCTTAGCTAGTGTCGTGCAACTTGTTGCTTGACAAGGCGAACAACCGCGTCAAGCAGCACGAAGCTTACAGCTTGCGATTTATGCTGAGCGTTACGTAAGCAGTAGTAGCACTTGTTGGTTGCTTGACGAATGCATTAGTGCAGTGCAGTACATAGCAAAGGAAACAGCGTGTGTCGCATTCCAAGAGCATCATCATCTAAAATACGCAGCTGCAGGACAAACACAACGGCCACACCAATGCACAAGCCAACATCAACATGCAGCCCAGTATGCCCTGAAATTGCAGGCCCACCGTGCTGCCTCGCCAGCAGTTAGCCGCAGACACCGCCGCACGGCCACCCCAAAAGCACCTCCGCCCGCCGCCCACGCCATGCCCGCAGCGCCTGCCTCAGCGCCGCCCCCCACAACGTGCTTCGTGCATGACGGCAACAACGGCAGTCTCAGCCAGTGTGCCGCTCAAGATGAGTCCACTTCTGGACTGCTCAGGACTGCGTCATAGGAGGAGAGACAACCACATAGTGAGGCAAACAAGTGCAGATGCTATGTGTACTAGCCTAATAATACGTGCGCTGCGCGCAATTCACAACAGCAGTAGCATTGGTGGAAGTTGAGACTTGTCATGGCAGCAAACAACACAACTTACCACGAAGGCAATGCTGTGCTGGGACAATTTTGACAAACGCATGGGCGCTTCCTACTGTGCATAGCTGCAACCCATCAGCAAACGATCTTGTTGCCCTCTCCACAAGGTGTTGGGTGGGTTGGGAAATGTTTTGGTGTCTGGAAGTGGCAAACAACAGTACAGTTTGGCAGGCACTATCAGTTCTTGCACACGGACACATGCGCGACTCATTGTTGGCACATTGAACATTGAGCACAATGCAGCGCATGTTATTTGATGAGGCAGCAAAAGTGCGCACATTGTGCTAAGACGTTGCGCCGCTTGTCCACACGTTGACCACATGCTGGCCAAACTGTTGAATGATGTGCACTGCCACTATGTCAGTAGGCTGCTCTTGCAGGGTTTGGTCGTGGATCGTACCAGCTTATCCAGGGGTCGGGCTGCTCGTTTATTGCACTGCAACCTAACAAGTGCTGCTGTATGCAAAGCTTAGCACTTGAGTTCAGACAGATCAGCATCAGTTACATCAGCATCACTTACAGTCACTACTCTCATAATCTCACATGCTTGCCAATGCAGGCCATTAAATCAGAAAGCTCAACCAACTCGCCGTCTATGAAGCATGCCAACGCACTATGTTTGCATGAAGGTCTTATTACTATACATATATCCATGTTGCTCCATCAAGTATAGTGTTGGTTATGGATGCACACGAGTTTCACTGTGAAAAGGTATGAAGGCGTACAAATACCCCTAAGAGGCCTGCTTGTGTACTACCTCACGCCTTTTTCTTTGCGAAGGAAGCCTCAATCTCTTCGAGACTGAGACCCTTGGTTTCTGGGACGGACGTTGCCACAAACAGCAGCGCTGCCAGTGAAATGCCCGCAAAGCCGTAGAAGGTCGGTCCCTGTCCGTAAGCTGCCTGCCGCACACAAAGCACGCGTAACCAACATAGACTTAAGCAACGGCAATCATTTACACGCACGCGCACACGCGCGTACAACATGCTGCATTGCATACTGATAGCTGAGTGCACCTCAAATGGTGGTAAGCAGAACGCCACCAAAGCATTGGAGCTGAAGTTGACAAGTGTTGCAATGCTCAGCGCTCGCGACCGTACCCGCAAAGGAAAGATCTCGCTGACCATCAGCCAAGATATCGGGCCGAAAGATATCTAAGGCGATGTAATTATTATTATAGTTGCATGCACCATGAGAAGATGCAATGGCAAGATTGCACAAGTGTTACTGGTACCTGATAACAGCTGACGTACAACAGGAGTGCTGCGACGCTTGCAACAGGGCTGACATAAAGGCCATTGCCGGCAAACGTGTACCCCGTACCCAACATGAGTAAGCTGACCAAAATGCCTCCAATTCCTGCGCACAAGCATTGATTACCTTGAGAACTCTGACTGCCCACTCGGCTAGCCTTGCGCGAGGCTAGCCAAGTGGTCAGTACGGATCCTTCACAGTTGTGAGGCGCAATGTTGTATGTGCCTGATACATGTGTCAAACTGCCAGCAACTTGCTGATTGTCATGGTGAACGTTGCTTGCAAACTCATTGGTAGCACAACTCAATGAATGCATGCATGCACGCATATATGTGTGCATACCTGCAAGAAGGAGTGGTCTGCGGCCGAGCTTGTCGACTGTTAGGACTGCCACACCAGTCATAGCCAGTTTGAGGATGCCGAGAGCAACAGAGGCCTCAGCGGCATCGTTGACGCTCTTCAAGCCGGCTTGCTGAAAGATTTGGTTCGCATAATACAGCACAGAGGGCTGCCCGGTTATCTGCTGGAAGAGGACAAGTCCGCTCCCAATGACAAGTGCCGTTTTGTTTGAGCCTTGCAACAACTCCTGCCAACCAGCATTCTGCACACGAAGTACAGTCCAAGTTTTTCCAGGCTTGTTGAATGGCCTCACACAGCGATTTCACACGCGCAATGTGCTGTCACCTGTGTTGTCTTCTCAGCATAGAGCGATTGCTCGCATTGATGGCATTCGGCTTGAACTGCAGCATCCGAAGCAGATGGGCCGCGAAGTTGGCGGACAGCTTGCAAAGCGGCCTCACGTGCTTCCGCCAGCTGTGCTTTTCCTGAAAGACAACCGTATGCCAACATGGCAAGCTACTGCTGATGATTCTGGTGCAAATTCTACATGCATACCTTCGCTGGCTCGCAAGAGCAACCAGCGGGGCGATTGTGGCAGCGTGGCCATGCCTGCAGCCATGAGTGCCGCAATTGGCAACGCAGCGCCCAGCATGTACCTCCAACCACCAACCGTATCAACCCAGACGTCACCCACCACGTAACCCAGCTGCAACACAGGAATACACGGAAGCATTCTCAATACTGTCGCACTGCTTACTTCGCTTGCAATGCCATCGAGGCAAAATGCCTTTGCCACAATATGATGCCAGCTCGGACTTCAGTTTTTAAGTTTATCGCAACAAAATAGTAGAACTTTACCACACGCATACCAATATGCCAGCGACGATGAAGCACTCCTTCAACGAGATCAAGGTGCCGCGCACTTGCGAGGGGCAGCTCTCTGCTATGTACATTGGTGCTGCATGCATGGCCTGTCAAAGGCAGTTGTGTGTTGCAACAAATAAAATAAAACACTGAGCATAGTCCCACTATAGTATCCCTTACCAGGCCAATGCCAACACCGTATATGCAGCGCCCCAGCACGAGGATTGAGAGCGAATCTGCTGAAAACATCAATCCTGCTCCCGCTGCATAGAGAGCAGCCGCTGCCAGCAGCTCTCGTTTTCTACCTGCCGGATGAGCATGTTGCTAGTGTGCTGAGGACCTGAACTGTGTTGCACACCACAATGCTGCTCACCTAGAAAGTCGGCGACATTGAAGGCAAGAATGGAGCCCGCCAGCGCTCCTACCAACGACCCGCTGACCTGAACAAGTCACGAGTAAGCAAATGTTTTCAACAGAAAGAGACAGGATTCAGGGAACTCGGTTGCAAAGCGTGCATGCTTTCGTGCACACGCACATATACAGCCTAGCGGTCATGCACATGTGGTGTGGTGGGGTGGGGTGTTCAGCTGGCCTGTGCTGCATGCGTGTGCAATATTGATGGTGCATGTGCCCTTCCGTGCTGAGGCATAACAACACGCCTACTTACTTACCACAGAACCTGTGGCGAACGGGGATAGCTCATACCAAGAAGTTCCACTGAGGTCTGCATTCTAAGGAGCAGGTCTCTGTTACGCACAGTACACTACAATGCGTGCTTCTTGATCAGTATACCTTCAACGAGACGACTGCTCCCGATGTTGCCCCAATATCAAATCCAAACAGCAGCCCGCCAATCGCAGGGAACAAAAACCTGGCAGGGCACGGCGCAATCACGCGCGCTCCCTAAGCTCGCTTGTGCGCGTGCAGCAACTGACAGGTGTAGTGTGTTGTCCATGTTGATCTGCATGCGATTTGCCATGTTCATGTGGACACTTACGGCAAGGCAACGGCTCCCCAGTCCACTTCTGTTGGCGGCTGGTCGGCTGGTGCTTGCGTAGCTTCAGTTGTGCTTGGCTCTTCCTAACAACACATGCACAATGCAATCACGTGTCCACTACCTCAATGTCTCGCTATTGCTTCTAGGTAGCACATGCATGTGAGGACAAGTCACGCGGGAAAACCAGCAACCGAGAAAACAAAGCGAGGCTAACCAGCAGTTTGTGCTGCTTGGGGTATACAAGAACCGTTGCAAGTCTAGCACGACTGCATGCATTATTGGCTATGGGAATGGAAGTACACTTTCGAGTCATCAGTCTAGATTAACTTAGTAGTTCACCTGCAAGTGTGACTCGGCTTGCGTGTCCGCCTTCTGGGCGCAAACGCGCAATCCTCGCCTAACCCGTCGTCGCATGGAAGTCGCTGCTGCTGCTGGCGAGCGTGAAGCAATGCGAAGCTGTTTGCTCATGTCATCCTTTGCCTTCGATCGGTGAGAGGCATGGCTTGAAGCAGCTTGGATTATGGAGGGCCGTGTCAGCAGAAGCGGCGAGGCGCATTGGCAGGCGCCCAGCCACACGCCCGCCATGACGTGCGCAGCAGCCTCGCTGTCACTGAGTGGAAAGCAACTATCTATCGTGTGCAACTGTTGCAGCAGGCTGTTGTTTCGCTTGCAGAGACGGAACAAAAGTAGGAACGCTTCACTGGTTACTTGCTTGCGCCTGCGCCGCCTCTCTGCTGCTCCCTGTGTGCGCCCGCATGCAGGCACGTACACCACCAGCGTGGCCTTACCGTCAGCTTATGATCGGCTGTGGCAAGCGGCGGAAGGCGCGCTAGTGATGTCACACATCGCTAGCCAACAATAACTAAGAAAATATAATGGCATACCATGTACATTTGAGACAACATGTTGTGCTTACATCAAGAGACTGTTTTATACATAGTGCAGTTGTTCATGAAATTATCAACATAACACATGCAGTGCATGAACAAGCCATTAGTATGTACATTAAAACGTTGCACGTATACATTTTACTTGTTTGAATGTTGTGCATGCAAAAAAATCAAGCACGTATGTCATGAAGTGCAAGCTACATGTACAATGTAGCTTGCACTTCATATTATTTACACATTACTGAAATTGCTCTTTTTGTATCCTTGTAAGTACTAAATGTGCCTACGCAATTGCATGGAGTTCATCACAGCATGCATACTGACCAGCATGCTGTGTATGCTGTGCATTGCAGCATGCACAGTATGCATGCTGTAATGACCTCTTTATAAAACAATGGTGTTCTTAGAACGATGTGACGTCTCACTTTTGTCGAATACACAGACCACTTGATCAACATCTATTGATCGTAAAAACCCATGCTGATAAAAACGTGGTATCGTGTGGTATATTATGGAACATTTATGGGACCGGCCTCCACCTATTGTAGCGGCTTTTGCCAACAAGGTAGAGGTTAAAGACCCCAAATCCATAGGCTTTCCGACAATATCAATGTCAAGTGTCATACACACAAGCGCACACACAGAACCGAGAACGGCATAGAGCAGAGCACAACCAACTAGGGCTATCAATTAAGACATGCTTATACCTCTATATGTGCCGTAGCCAAATGCAGTGCAATGTGGCGGAGGGATAGTGGGCAGGCACACGGCCAAGGCCTAGGCAAGCGGACCTGTGCAACATTTAGGCCTATGTTACACAGGCTCATTCGTTTGTATGGACGAGCTAAACGTTGAGGAAGTTGGAGATTTTGCATAATACTTGCTCCCAATCTCGTTGTGTTAATCCTTGTATCGGTGTAGCGTTGCATGCACTGGGTAATGTGCACTAACGGCTACTAACCTAACCCTAATCGCGACGCTGTAACTGGCGCAGTGTGTCTTGGTCGTTGTTGTTGTGGCAGAGGTTGGCGGTAAGGTTGGGGCAGTAAGCGCGGGGGATTGTCGCGCTGCACCAGCACGCACGCACAGCACGCTACACACACATCGCACCTATCACAAGCGCCCTGCACGCCCACACTCAACAGCCTTTCTCTGCTCCTCTGCTCTCCTCGGCTGCTGCAAGTTGTTACTCGCTTGCTCCTTCCTTCTTTGCTGCGGCTGGGTGCACATCACTTGCACACATTCGCATTCACGTATGTAGTGGGTTGTATGGTACGCAAGGTTGAGAGGTTGTCGGCTATACCTCCTGGCTAAAATTGTTGTGCCTTTGCTGGCATAGGTGATTTCCTCGCGATGTTGTTCCACTTTGCAAGTTTATTATGCCGTATGCACGCCTTTCTCAGTTGCATGTAGATATATTACTTCTGGAAGACAATCTCGCTGATGAAACTTTGCTTTATGAGTCTCGCATTTGCTTCAAGGCAACTTTTGTGCAAATAACAACGCTTGTTCACAAACCAAACATTTGTGTTTGCACATCCAAACGTGGCATGTGCTCAAGCGCTGTCCCTTGCCTACCCATCACTCAGTGCCTGGACATTCGGGCTTTCCAATTGGGTACAATCATTTGGTCAGGCTTTGTCGTGATGCCTTGACTATTACCAGACCGTTGCAGAAGTGACTTGTGCCGCAGGGGTGCTGACGCATGCTACAACTGCATACCTTTGCCTGTGACTAGCAGAGTGGAACAGCACATATGCAGAGAGTAACTGGAGTGGTTTGCGAGATTAAGCCCACAATCATGCAACAGACTACTTTTTAACGATACTTGTCCCAAGCAGTCATGATGGTTTCAGTCGACACGCCATTAACTTCACCATAGAACTGGTCACACGCAACGAGGCCACCCCGCTTGCTGCGCACAACTCTGGCAGTCTCATTGCGCAAAGTGAAGCCCAATCATGCACAGCAGCAGTCAGGCATAAACCCACTGGCGGGTTCCAGCAACTTTGCAGGGCAAAAGCTACACTCAAATGGGAACCTTGCCCTTGTCCTTGCGCGGTCGCACGATTGAATCAATGGCCCCATATTCAACAGCCTGTTCTGGGGTCAGATACATGTTGCCTTTCTCCGCCAAATCGCGCTTCAACTGCCAGCAACAGCAGTCAGTGCCATGCACAAAAACAAGCTCAGGGCAACTTAACAACACTACAGTTGTACCTTATCTACGGGCTGGTTTGTGTAGTCCGCCATTCGGTTCATCAGGTACTCCTGCAGCCGCAGTAGCTCTCGTGTCTCATTGATGATGTCTGCAGCCTGGCCTTGCGCAGTGCCAGATGGTGCATGCAGCATGATTGTGGTGTTGGGGAAAGCGCCGCGCTTGCCCTGTTGAAGAATGTCTGTAGAGTGACACACAGAAACAACAAAGCACCATGTACCAGTAGATTTATGCTTGCAGCCTACTGCAACACAAACCTTTGTTCCTGCAGTCAACAACAGGCCTCCCATCGAGAAAGCATGCCCGAAGGCAATGGTGTTGATCTGGGTCTTGATGTGCTGCATTGTGTCAAGAAGAGCCAGCGTCGCCAACACCTGCAGTCATGCTGAGTTCATTTCTATATGCTGCACACAACATGCTCTCTAATATGGCATGCAGTTGAAGATGGTCCCAGCGGCAAAATCACTTGGCCAAACCCGCACAATGTCAAGGGCACATCAACGCCTGTTGTGAAAAGACCTACCTCTCCTCCACCACAATTGATGTAGAACGTTAGGGGCTTTTGGCTTACTGAGTCCAAGTACAGCAGCGTGGCAACAATGGTGTTGGAAAATTCTTCGTCAATATTTTGACCAATGAACACAACACGCTCGCGATACTGTCAGAAAGAATGTCAGTACCTCATTCACTCACAAGTGTAAGTATGCCATGTTGCTGCCAAGTTCCAAACCACAGTACATTCAGCTGTATGTTGTTCAAGGCACACGACTCGTCTGAATGCTAGAACATGGCATCCCAGGAGCAATCATCTTGCTGATGCTAGCTGCAATTGACAGCAATGGCACTTACGAAAATGTTCCAAAGGTCAACCCACTGCATTCCAGGTTCTCCTGGCGTCTTATACGGCATGCGTGGCACGCCAATTGGCATCATCGTCGTCGGCCTCCTGTATGCCCCTACTCTGCAATCTCGTGCGCTGCCACATCCGTATACTGAACACGAGAATCACGAACAAAACGACACCCCTAGCACAGCTGTACTGCCCAAACTAGAACATGCAACTAGCAACTGGTGTTTGCACACAATCAGAGACCAGTTCCAAAGTACTGGCATACCGCGATGTTGGTTGGTTGGTTTGCTTCAGGAAGGCGGCCTCAACGCTCGGTCTCGTACATATCCTGGCTGCAAGCGGTTATTAGCTTTGAAACAGCAGTCTGTCGAAGCACACGCTATACACCACATAAAACAGTGCATGCAACATGACTTGTGTTTCAACTCGGCTTACCATGCGACTCGCCCTGCCACCTACGCACAGCACACAGCCAATTTTGAGCAACGCTACAGCTGCATGTCAAGCAGCAACAGCATGCAACAGCTACGCTACGATTGCGTCCAGTCAAAAAGATTTTGTATGCAAATGACATTTCACATCAACACCGCGCACTGCCACTACCTTCTGCCGCTGCTGATAGCGCTACCGCTGCTGCTGCTGCTGGTGGCGCTGATCACTACAGCGGGAAGCCATGTCGCTGACAGCGACACAGCAGCCATGACGGGAACAGATTCCTGTGTAATCCCGTTACCGCCGGCGGCGACGACACCCCCAACGACAACGCCCAAGCCAGCGACGGCGGCGATGGCCACAGCAACACCTTACGTTCGCAATGGACACGTAACGTTCTAAGCTTATGAAACTGCAAGCCCTAAACTTCTTGAACCCGGTTCCTTCGATCTGGATGGCATGCATCAAGTGCGGCGGTGTGAGCTGTAATGTTGGCGACATTGCCGGCGGCGGCGGCGGCGTTGCCCGGGAGCAACGCGCTGTCCGTGTAATTGTCGTGCTGCTGAATTCTTCGAGGATACCGTCAAAGGCCAATGTGGCGTGTGGTATGGAGAGGGTGGCGGCGGCACTACTGCTAGGCTATAGAGTGACAGTAGCCGTCGCGAGTGGAGCAGGCCGCCGCCTGGTTGGTGAGACCGCTTCTCTGCCGCCGCTGAGGGCGTTGTCTCAAAGCTTGCTGCCGAGGAGCAGTAGTAGCCGAGTGGGTTGCTGGACGGCACCAAGCACAGGGGCCTTCTGCAGGTCATATAAGAGTTGGCGGAAAGGTGGTTCTGGTAGTGGTGGTGGCAGCAAGGTCGGTGGTCGAGGTCGGCGAGTAGGCATGCCTGGAAAGCACGGCAAGCTTCGGCCCACTGCTCCTTTGATCCCCGCTGCTGCTCAGGCGTCAAGTCAGATGGTGCGCAAGTGTTATCGCTGCGTGCAACTTTGCAGATATCAATGCAGGCAACACCAAATGCAAATTATGTCAGCAGTAGACATGCCACTTTCAGTACAGCTGCGGCTCATCACCTCGCGCTGTCCGGCCGATCGTGTCACTAACTTGAATGTTACCTATGCCGTGCTCATTGTGCATCTTTGGCATCATGCGACTTCGGCCATGCATGGAGTGAGTACTACTCTTCTTAGGTGCTCAAGCATGCAGCATTGTAATTCACAGGCGTTACAGAAGGCTCTGCATTGGTGGTTTGCACAAAGTTTGCTCAATCAGCAGCATATGGCATGCTTGCCTGGGGTCTTTGGGAACGCTTATGTGCATGGTTTTCATTAATAGGAGATTGGTAAAAAGCGTAAGGTGCGAGACGAAGCGCGTGGACAGTTTGATCGTTTCGCAAAGGAGGGCAATGCTGCTGAGGCGTTGAAGCTCTGGGAAGTGGTTCAGAAAGAAGGTCGACAACTGTCTCTGCACACATACAATGTGTTATTGCATTTGTGTGCTACAGCTGGTGAGGGCGACAGCCTCGTCCTTTACAAGCAAACGGCCCTCACTGTCTATCACAAGATGCTGGTAAAGTGCAGCTTTTGTGTGAAATCACAGCACACCTGATTCCCTCCCTTCACGTCAAAGCTGTTTCACTCCCTTGTATGCAGTTTGATCCCTGCCTCTCAGCTCAAGGAACATCACACAACCATTCAAGTTGGCACATTCTTGCGGCAGGCAGCAGGCATGCGGCCCTCAGAAGCTACCTTTGGTGCTCTGTCAAAGTGCGCAGCGGCTACTGGTGATAGCGCTCAGGCTGTGGAATTCATCCACAAGATGATTGCATCAGGCATACCACCCAGGCTACGGTCATATGCACCAGCTTTGCAGTGTATGTGTGCGAGGGATGAGCTGGACAGGTGTGTTCACATCAGCAGCCACCATGGTGACGTTGTCATGCCAATCAGCAAAAACGTCGCAACAACCAATTGTCCTGGCTCATGCAGGCATGTCGTGATGCAGAGCTTTCGGCCTCTTGCAGGAGATGAGTGCACAGAAAGTTGTGCCTTCTGAAGTTGAGTACGCTGCTTTGCTTGGTCTTGGAGCCCGGAAGCAAGCTGCGCAGCATGTTTGGCCACTGCTGCAGAAAATGCGAAATGAGTTGCAGCAACTCTCCGAACCGACACTGCAGGCAAGTTGTCTGTGCTTGAGGGCACTGTGCGTGTTTTGTTGTACTAGGTTCAAAACAAGTTCAATGATATTCCTCCGGTCTGCGAGAGCGTCAGTGCAGGGCATTGTTCATGTGCGTCATACACATGTGGTGAAATTCTGTGCACACAGTGCACAGAATTACATTGAGATGAACTCAGCAGCAGGGACCTCTGCTATGCGCATGAACCATTGTTGCTTGGCAGGTGCTGGAGCGCTGGTTTTTATCTCCAGCTGCCCAAGGTGCGCCTCAAGCTGGCAGTGAGGCAGCCACAAGTCGGGACACAATCGAGCGCAAGTACCAGGTAGTGAGCCACTTGGGTTGTGTTTGATGAGTTGGGGCTAATGGCTTGCACTGGCGCTCGTTTGCTCATGGCCTGCTGGCCACTCAGGTTGATCGTGCCACAATCACAGAGGAGAGTGGTGGTGTATGCAGTGCTTGTGGCTCACGGCTGATATCCATCGATTTAACGCCTGACGAGCGACAACAGTTTGCCAAGGGCATTGCAGAGGTTGCATTGCAACGAGAGACACGAGAGAATGAGTTTACACGGTTTCAGGTGAGCCTGCCGCAATGTGTTCTTTCCAGGTTATATCAACGATCATCCTGTTGCTGAGCACCTGCAGCTCAACTTGGGTGACTGGCAGGAATGGTTGCAGCGGCACGGTCCGTTTGAAGCGATTGTTGATGGTGCCAATGTGGCACTGTTTGGGCAAAACTATGAAGGGGGAGGTTTCAGCTTCAACCAGGTGGAAACAGTATGCACAGAGCTGCAGGTATATGCAACTTCGGTGCACTTCGTACACTTTGTACATTGCGTACCGCAAACCAGTAGGGTACTCGCGCCCATATGAGCACCAAAGGCCTGCGCTGAATGCAGGAGGCTGGCAAGTTGAATCGAGCTCCCTTGGTGTTGTTGTTTGAAAAGCGGACGCGCAATGGTCCGGCAAGCACGCCTGAAGCGCAGAGGTTTCTCAACCAGTTGCGACAGCAAGGCGCTTTATTCTGCACCCCTCCTGGCTCAAATGACGACTGGTACAACCGCATGATTGTAGCCTCTTGTTCTTCATGTTTGGCAATGATGTGATGAAAATAACAACAATTCTTTGCAGGTACTGGATCTATGCTGCTGTTACGCAAGAAGCGTACCTGGTGACCAATGACGAGATGCGAGATCATCTATTCCAGCTTCTTTCTCCCAAGTACTTTTTGACCTGGAAAGAGCGGTCACAGGTGACTGTGTTGCCATTTGTTTGCTGCTAACCACTTTGGCATAATCACTGCAGCATTTGCTCATAGTCAAGCAGAATGTGTTTGCAATGTGCGGCACTCAGCAAACAATGTTTTGAGCAGGTGCGCTTCGCTTTTGACAAGGACAGTCAATTGCAGTTGATCTATCCGCCATCGTTCTCAGTGTGCATTCAGGTACAGGCGAGACTTGTTAAATAGCAATGTGCATGCCTTAGTGCTAACCTGTGGCTGGTGCTCCTGCTAGGAAACTGCCGATCATAGCTGGCACTTTCCAACCCAGGCGGAAGGCCAGTGGCTATGTGCCAGCAACATTGCAGCAAAGCGGTTGCAACCAGATACGGATGACATGTCTAGCTTGGTAGAGCCCTCATTGGTTGACGCTGCAGGCTGACAAGCATTTCACATGCGACTAGCGTGAAGTGCATAGAGAACAAATGCGTATTGACGAGCACTGTGGTGTTGTGTCCAGGCTTCATCTAGGGGCGACACAACTCTGTTGCACATGCCTGCGTGGCAACCATTGTTGGTTGCCATGTCCAGCAGGGTGACGTGGTTGATTAGAAATGTGCCTTGTTGGCATTGCCATCTGATTGCATGTATGACAAATGCCTGGTGACGTAAATATGTTTTGTAGCCTCCTCTGCTGGCAAGCACATCTACCCACAGAATAGTTCGCAACTCTCATGACTGGTATGTCTGGAACTACATATGATGTGAAGAGGAGAAGGTTTGCCAATGAACATGCACAGTCATGCGCATTATGCGTCATCTCATAGGGCACTAGTAATAGTGTCGGATGTGTGAGTGTGGGTCGTGTCGTCGAGATCTGCAAGAAGCAAAAGTTGCAAACGCATTTCCCAATGATCTCGTTGTCAAGGCACAAAGGTTAGACGCGTTGGTTCTCTGTGTCCAGTAAAATGGCGTAAGTTTTGTCGTTCGAGTCTCAAGCTTAACTCATCTCGTCCGGGACAGCACCGGTCGACACTCGGACATGCCGTCGTACTGATCAGCAGCAGCCGGACAGACGAGCCAGCCCCGTAGCGCAGGCGTAGCATGTCGCCGCCCATCATGGCGTCATCGTCGTTGTCAACGCTGTCGGCCTGCGTAGCATCCACCAGCCTGTCACTGCACCACGACTGCTGCTTTACTTTACAGCGCCGGCGGATAGGGCCGTCCAGTGCCGCACACCGCCGCAGGCGTAGTGGCAACACCAAGGGGTGTACGCTGACATGCCTGGCGTCATCCTCCTCCTCCTCCCCCTCATCATCTTCTTCCACAGACGCTGAGAGCGGAAACGGTGCTGTCCCGGGTCCCGACCAGCCAGGTGGGCGAGATTGGTGCATGGCATTCACCTCTGTTGATATGGCATGTCGTCATTGGGTCATGCAAAGATTCAATGTTCATGCACTCTTCAAAATGTAAGTGCTCTGTGGAGGACAGCTGTAGTAGCAATCAGGGAACAGAAGAAAACAATCAGATACTAGTGCTGTGATTGCTCTTTATTCAATCAATTGCTGTTGGGCGGTATCTGGAAGCAGGCACGAGTGAGCGGTACTCTCCTTTGGAACTGCTGGACAAGCAGCTGGAGCTACTGGCGGGCGCTGAGTCCGTAGCGCAGCGACGGCCAAGCAGCTACAAGCAGCAGCCCCAACTGCAGGAGCAGCCTGCTGCCATACTAGAAGAACAACAACAGGCTTCTAACAACGGCCTACAGCCAGGTGCGGGCATAGGTGGGCTTCTGCATGACCCATATGACCCATATGTCAAACATCTACTACACACGCATGCACTACTCAGTAGCACAATCAATGTCAGGATGCCTATTACTACTGCACGTCCCTTCTCATGTCATGCACCAACCAGGACGTAACCACTAGTGTACGGCAATTGCTTTGTCGATTGGGTGAACGTGACGTTTGCGGTTGGTTGTAATGCACCTGCACTTTGCAGATGTGGCGAGCACGCCAGCTGCGCAGCCGCTCACGATATCTCCCGGCTTTTGGGGATTTTTTGGCGGCGCTCTGATCGTGCTCACGGTCATTTCTAACATTGCGCTGCAGACCTTCCTGCCCAGACATGTCGACAACGGCCCTTCTGGCCCCACAGAATTGGACAAGATTGTGATGGAAAGAGGCAAGAGAAGTACTCGCTAATACGAGGCAGGCATAGACGAATGTACTGCATGCTGTTGACTTGGTCTACCATAATGCGCCTTGTGCACAGAAGCATTGCTGCAAGTCTGTTGCGGATTCATCATCACAACGCATGTGTATAAAGACACTTTCATATCAAATTTTGTTTGCAGCGTTTGGGCTTGATTCCGGGAGTCGACACATGCATAGAGTGCATTACCATGCGTAAGTGCAGCTGGTGATTTGATCCACAACTCTAAAACGCGTGTCCCAATCAATGGGGTGATCGTCAGTGTGCAGCTACCTATGTGCATTCTATGCAAGCCAGTCCTCTTCAAGCACCCCATGATAGGCAGCTATGGTGCGCGCAGCCAACGTCAGTTTGTCTAGTGTGGAGGCGTACGCATAGAACCATATCAACAACAGGACGATGTCATCGGCCTCAATGACCGCCTGCAATGGCAACTGCGGGTTTGAGTCCTTAACAGAGTTGTGCAGCAGTCTCCTCTGTTCAATGTACTTCTGTCTCAGCTGCACGCGAGACTCCTCAAGCTCTGTTATGCGCGACAACACCTCATCTGCCGATGCTCCATTCCTGAAAGACACAATCCCACATGATCGTTCAATTCTGCTGTTGCGCAGCTGTTGCGCAATAAGGCTATGACAAAAAGCGACACTGGCTCGACGCAGTCAGAAACACCTACTTGCGTCGCAGAAGGTTTGATGACGCCACAACCATCGCAGAAGCACACTCAATGCTGTTCTGAAAGCAGTTCTGTAGCGGGTACACGAATCCAGTGTGTGCTGAGCGAGTGTAGCGGCCATGAAGCCGGGGCTTGCGCTGCATGCACACAGTTGTAAACGCTTAAGATGCTGCATGTAGTTACGAATGCAAGTGACAGGAGGGTGAGAGAAACATCGTAGCACAGGCATCCACCTGCAGAGCAAGAGACAGCGAAGCTAGCCGCGACGTCACGACCACCATGGACTGGACAGTATCTCTCACAACTGGTGGCATGGCCAACACGCCACGCCGCCACGTGACGGACTCGCGCGCAAGAACGGTCTGCGCGGCCTGAATGAGACATTTCACACGACACACGCACAAACACACATGCACCGCATGAGCGAGGCCTACCTGCACGTGTCCAAGCGGTCTCGCCACATTTTCCATCAGCATCAGGTCGAGCTCATTGTTGAGCAGCGGTTGCTTGTCGAGATCCTCGGGCCGTAAAGCCATGTTAAAGTAAGCGGAACAACCCGCATCAAAGACGGCAAAGGCGTGCAGAGTTGTCTCGGCCAACACGTCGAGCGCCACAGCGGAGGCGTACCAAGGTAATACCAGATGGCTGATCAGCACGGCGAGCGTGCTGCCGACGGCGATGAGCGCCGCTCTTGACACCGCAAACTGCCAGTCTCCCGTCAAGCAGCACACGGGGGTGTACTGGCAGAACAGGACCAGGTACACCGTCTCGTGAAACAGGTACACGGCGTAGCGGTAAGGGCTGTCTATGAAATAAACACCGACCATGGTGATGGCAGCCGCTAGCGTGGCGAGGATGTATGGATTCGAGCTCAATGCCGTGTTGTACATGATCAGGAAACCAAGTGCAGATCCCAAGAATGTAGCAACAATGCGCAGGAGACCTTTGAAAACAGTAGCTTCTGCCTTGGACTGCATGACGATACACACCGTCACAAAAGCCCATATGCCATGCCAATTGTCAATGGTCGGGTTGCCAGAAAGAGCCACAGCCAGCGTGCCAGCGCACGCGATCCAGTACTTTACAGCAAACTGAAAGCTGCGGACACATGCAAGCATCAGACATTGGTTTCTGCTATCAACTCGCAGCAAACTGGAGCGAACGCGTTATGTCCTTTTTACCTTTTTGACCGCAAGCGCTGCTTGACATGCCAGGCTGACTTGACGGTATTTGGGGTGCTCTTGACAATGACTTGAGTCAAGCGGGCCATGTCCGGAAACAGCAGCAGAGTCCGCAATAGAGGACCAGTGAAACCCAGCTGCTCCTGCCAACCTCTTGAGAGCCATTTTGTCTGCAGGAGTGTGGGTGAGAGCACGCCAGCATCTCCCTCTTCGACAACCTTCGTCGTGGCTGATTGGAGTGCAGTGACGGCTTCGGCAATCCCATGCGTCACATTAGCAACGAAGAACAAGGCTCGCACCTATCAGATATCAAACAGGTGGTTATGATGTTAATATGGCAGCATGTTCGTCAAGTTGGTTGAGTGCAAGTCCGTCGCTGTTACCTCACCGACAGGGCTGATGACATGACTGCCGGAGGGTTTTGTCCTCACACCTTCCCAATAGTGATTGAACCCATCCAGAACGCCTTGGGATAGGGTTTTCTGAAGCTCGGTAAAGGACGCCATCTGATTGAGTCTCTGCAAGCCCTGCAAGAGAAACCAAATGCAGAATCAAGAGATTGTGCATGCGCAAGGTTGGCGTAAGAAGGGCCACATTGCACAAGCAACCAGAGGGGCAAAACAGGATAGTCTGCACATGCATAATAAGTGCAAGGGAACCGCACAGAGCTGGCGAAACAGCAACACTGACAGAACACTGCCAGCGGCACACTGCTTGCCTTGCTTGGAGCAGTGCTGCCGCTCTCGCGCAGGACAAGCGCAACTTCTCTACAGATAGCTGCACACTGTGTGTACACGAACTGAAACTGTGGTAAAGTGTCACCATCAAACCACCGCTTGAGCGTGATCGAGCGAAACCTCCTGCTGCCATCTTTGCTCTCCAGCACTGCATGCAAGAGCACACAATCAATAAGCATATAACTGACCACAAGTACAATACGAACCGTACCTGTCTCTAATGCGCCCAACCTAGTAACCAATGTTTCCATAGCGTTCAGCACAGCACGCCAGCTTTCAAGCCTCGCACGCAGAGGCGCCACTACTGCTGGCTCCAGTACGCACAAATTGAGACATGTGTGCGCTCGGTCCAACTCCGGGCGCAAACTTGCCACATGAAAGCCTGCAACCGTACAGAGGCTCATTTACATGCTTGATTATGCAGCACGGCATGACTCAACATAATGCAAACATGATGAACACCTTCAACTGCTCAAGACCTTCATCAAAGGCCAACACTCGCTGAGGTACGTGGTGCTGCCAGTCGTACTGTATCTTGCCCACAAAGCCACCATCAGCTTCATCTGTGGCGACCACCAAGTCCATGTCCCTTCTTATGCAGTCCTCATTGATGTACAAAACCCTGTGATGAAGCGCTGTTGTTCACAGTGTCAAGACAACAAAGTAACACACACTCTCGCACATGGGCGCACACACAGGCAACATGCCTTACCTTGATGCATAAGTGCTCACAGCTTGACCAAGTCTGTCAGCAATCCCTGAAGCTGTGCTCCTGAGTGCGTCACAGGAGGAGCTTGGGAATATCAACACACCAGCTACAGCTACAGTTGATGACGCGATGGCACAAGTCAACAGCATGTATGCGACCTGCAGCCATGCGTAGCCTATGTTGCCCTCTTGCCCGCCATTCTGGACTACAATGCCGTACAGGAAAGTGCCAATCACAGCTGCAGAGACCAATATCATATGAGTGACGTCATGTAACAGCAGTGGTAGAGATTGAGTGCAGACTTACCAGTTGAAGCTAAAGATGGATCCGCCCGCAGTGCTGCAAACAGAATGAGCCCCAGAGCAGCCAAACAGCTGATTGTGGGTCTGTAAGGGATTGGCAGGGCCAATGCTATTGTGTTAGTCACGCCCGCTAGGGTACATGACAGCAGTGACGCGGCAAAGTACAGGCATCCTGCATGTATCTTCGCTCCAAGAAAACGCTCATTGGTCATTAGAAGTGAACCGATTGCAAACCAGATAGGTAGAAAGCAGCTTGTGGGGTAGCGCAAAGACGGTATGAGGGTGAAGAGCGAGCAGAACACCACACCTGCAGCCACCTGCAGTTCTGTCAAGTCATGCACCTGCCGCAGGCTTCATGACACAATGCTGGCGCCATACAGAGACAGCACCTGAAAGCATTGGGCTACATCTGGAGAAACCAGTATCTTGCGTGCTCGCTGTACTGCCCGGATCCTCCAAGAGGGTGCCATGTTCCAAATGCGCTGCGGAATGAATGGCATGCTGGTTGGACTTGGTTTGTTAGGTGCGCTGGGATCCACAGAGTCTGCAATCCCCTCATCTAGCTGTAGCGTAGACGAGACTGGCTTGTCATTGGACACAGATCTTCGACGGCTGAGTAGGGTTGGCACCTGGCATAAAGGCGCTTAAACATCATTTACCTGCTCGCACATGGCTACATATACAGATACTTGAGCGAACCGATGCATGCACATGACGAGAGAGGAACACAACACATGTTGCACCAGCATGCAGACTGAGAAGCTTATGTACCTGGACTGCAGACTGTGCTGACGTCAGTTGGGGGTCTTCAACATCAGCTGTCACAGCATTGCCTTGAGACGCCGTGCTTATCACAGCTGGTATCTGCAGCGAAAGGTCAGCTTGCACATGAAATGTGCGTGCGTGCGTGCATAGAAGCTGAGAACGCAACACTACAATCGAGACTTGGCAGCAACAGCACGAGCAGTGCTTGAGCAACGCATGACACAAATGCAGCACTTTACCGATTGCACACCTGAGGTTGATGGGCCAACATACCTGTTGCAAGTCTCTTGCGGACTGAAAATCACCCCACACGTCATCCCCGTCCGCGTCTTCAGCAAAGTCCGCGCCAATGGAGCTACCATACTGCTGGAGCTGAACCCCGTTGGAACGGGTTTTTGGCAACTCGGTTGTTTGTTCTGACGCTGCAAGGAGCGCCGCCTCTTGCGCTTCCGAACTGTTGGAGAGCAGCTGCAAGCCCTGGCCGTAGCAGGAAGTGTTCGGTGCGGTGACCGCAGCACTCTGACTGCTATCATTGCGTCCTGCCAGTGCAGTGCTTCCGAACTGTGGCAGCATCACAGTAGCCGCGTCTGCACCATCAATCTCGCGGAAGGGAGCAGTCCAGCTCTGCGATCACGCACAAGCGTCACACACTGCTATATACGTGAACAAATCTGCTTTAAAGGCAACTCCCAAGCGGACCGTCCGAGCAGCCAATTAGATACAAGGTTTGGAATGGCTACATTGTGTTTCCGCTGCTGTGTGCCAAGCAGACAGCAAACAGGCAGCTCAATTGCTAGCTTCTTGTGTCAAAATGAAGCGTATTATGCCACAACTCTGCTTGAATGTTGGCTGAAGTCTACCAGTGCTCGTGAGCATACACACACATGGGAGATAAACTCTAACAAACAAGCACAGCCAATCATCGTTGCGGACCTAGATGGTGACAATTCACTCACTTGGCTTCAAATTGGTTAATTGGGTGCTGATCAGTCCAGTGTAGCGCTTCAAAACTGGTCTGCAACCTTACGCCCTGGACCGCGTACAACGCGCACAATGCGCAGGACACGGCCCCCGACACGCCGCCGACGGCGACGACACCGCCTGCGCCCACTACACCAGCGACACTGTCTACTGCTGCAAGTTTTCCGGCTCACGGACTTTGAGTTAGAGTGCTCTCTGCATTGCAAAACGTCCATAGACGGCATGGATTGGTGTACTGCAGCGGATCCTGCGGTTCGGTCCCAACATGTTTGTCTCGATAAAAGTCTGCTAACAAATGCATTTTTGTTGACAAAACTTAGGGTTTGTCGGTTCAGGGCGTGGAGGGCAGTGTTGGGGTGGTTGTGGGTGTCATTGGGTGCGGCGTTAAGCGCTGCGGCGTGGGGCGGGGGGGGCAGTGGAAAGCTTGGAGTGGGCATACGGTTGTGGAGATGAGCGGTGTGATTTGACGAAGGCGGCGGCAGAAGCAGAGGAGCTGGTTGTTGTGAGCAGCGGCGAGGTGAGCGGCGTCTGTGTTGATGGCATCGCAGACGTCGCTCAACCTCCGTCAAAGGCAGTATGGTGCGTACTTTGTCTGGTTGAGTGCAACGGTCTCCGAGCTGGTATGCTAGTGGTGAAAACGTTGCATACCACGCCAAGTCTAGGCTTTAACTGCTGCCTACCGGCACTGTGTGTAGTACGCAGAAACCGCTAATCGCAAGCTGCACGCATTCAAAGTTGATTGTATATGCTATCACAGATCAACAGTGCATGTGGCTGGACACTCAGATGCTCTTTCACGCTAGCAAGTCGAGGCAAAGCTTGCTTCATGCACGTCCAGGACATTAGCCTGTAGCATCAACATGACGGCGTCATTCTGCGCAAGCCTTGATGCTTAACAATCGTGTCATGTCGCAACTTTAATTGCTGCTTCTGACATTGCAATCAGTCGCAACTAGCGCAAGGTGTTGTCGTCTTATGGTTTGGACGTTGCCAACCATGCATGCCGACATATGGGCTGCAGAGGCATTGCGTTGGTAGTGCATGCGTGCACTGTAGCTGGCATAACATCAAGCTGTGTTTGGCAGACGCCATTGTGCGCATGCTGAATTTGAATGCAACCATCACCTCTTCCGGTGCGGGCGAGCAAGAGGAAGTGTACAAAGTGCTTGTGCTTGACAAGTATTGCCGCGATGTTATCTCACCGCTACTCAAGGTAAGGTCCTTATTCCATCCATGTTGTTACAGACTGACAGATGACTGCATTCTTGGCCAAGCATAGCTGCTTCTCTGTTGTTATACCAGCATGCCCTGTGCAGGTAAATGACTTAAGAAAGCATGGCATCACTCTGCATTTGCTGATCGATGCAGAAAGGCAACCAATAGCAGATGTGCCTGCAATCTACTTCGTGCAACCCACCGAACAGAACGTCAGAAAGGTGGTCATGACTCTCAGTTGACACATGGCTTTGGTCTTGATAATGCAAGCATGGCTGAAAGGGCACATTATCACAGATTCTGGCTGATGCGTCTCGCGGACTTTATGACTCAATGCACCTCAATTTCTCATCATCACTACCGCGGCCCTTGCTGGAGCAGCTGGCCACAGGCGCTGTTAAAGCTGACTGCTTGCACCGAGTTGCGAAAGTTTACGATCAGTATGTCGGGTTTGTTGCGTTGGAGCCTCGAATGTTTACTCTTGCGCAGCCCAGGTCCTATGCACAACTGCATGACCCTACAGCCTCAGACACGTAAGCCGGCTGTAGTGTTGATAACCATGAAACAATTGCATTGAAATTTTCTGAAGAGATGCCCAACATCGATGCCACAGGGATGTGGAGGCCGCAGTTCAAGAGATTGTTAGCGGTATCTTTGGTGCGCTAGCCACGTTGGGTGCCGTGCCAATCATCCGGTGTCAGAAGGGTGGTGCAGCAGAGATGGTTGCAGCGCAGTTAGATGCGCGATTGCGGGACCATCTCAATTCAAGGCACAACTTGTTTGCCGACGCTCCACTGGCTGCATCAACATTCCAAAGACCACTGTTATGCCTGTTCGACCGCACATTTGACCTTTCTGTCATCTTGCAGCATGCTTGGAGCTACCAACCCCTGGTAAGCAGCTGGGAAGGGGACACATTGCAGTTGCTGATCTAGCCGCTGCAGCTTTGCAGCGCACTTGAATACCAACTGCTCATGTGCAGGTACATGATATCCTAGCCTTGAAGTTGAACCGGGTTACGGTAGCTGCAGAAGGCAGCACAGGGGGACCATCTATCACCGCCGGCAAAAGGTCGTACGACCTTGATGAGTCTGATGCCTTTTGGGTCACCAATGCTAACAGCCCGTTCCCAAAGGTACTGCTTAAACGCTGCTCTTGCTGTCCATCCGTCACAGTTTCGGCCAGCGTGTCTGCGAAGGATGTTCGCTGTTTGTTCGTGGAGCATTGGTCTTTTGTGGCACGCCCAGGTCGTTTGTTTTGATAAAGCATTTTGCATGCAAGCACTGCTGGTAAGTTTCCAGCTGAACTGCAGGTGGCTGAAGAAGTTGAGCTCCAACTCACAAAGTACAAGCTGGATGTGGAGGAGGTGAACAAGAAGACTGCTGGGAAGGCAGATGAGTTGCTGGATGGTGAAGGGACTGCCTTGCTAGGCAACACAAAGCACTTGGTTTCCGTGGTGAACTCGCTTCCAGGTCAGTACTCGTGTGTTCAGCAGTTGCTGCCAATTGCTACAAGCACTTGCTACAAGACACATTCAAGGGCGTTTGTATGCTCGCGCCTTGTTGCAAACAGAGTAGCGCACGTCCCTCACTGGTGTGCAAACGTTGTTGCAGAGCTGACCGAGAGGAAACGCATCATTGACAAACACACGAATATCGCCACCGCGCTCCTGGGCCACATAAAGTCACGCGCCATTGATGCTTTCTGTTCATTGGAAGACGAGCTGTTCACCAAAGGCGCAGCAGACATGTCGGGGCTGCTGGCAGCCATACACCCGTCCGCAAAGGGCACACCTGAGGACAAATTGCGTCTGGCTGTTGTGTACATTCTTTGCACGGCTGAGCCACCCAGCTCAACAGACCTGGCCTCGATTGAATCCACTTTGCAAGAGAGCGGAGCACCGCTATTGGCGTTGCGTTACGTGAGGCAGATTCGAGCCATCAGCCAGAGCATAGTCACGGGCAGCACCGCTCCATCCTCCGTCACGAACATAGCCGGTTTGACCAGCCGGTCGCAGCTGCTGGACTGGGCGGACAAGCTGTACGGCTCCAGCATCAGCGCGGTGACTGCCGGTGTCAAGAACCTGCTCTCGGGAGTCCGCCAGCTGGCTGCTGTCCGCGTGATGGAGGCGCTGATGGAAGGCAAGCAAACTCCCGAGACGGATGCGTACTTGTACTTCGACCCGAAAGGCCCCAGAACTGCCCCATCCGCAGCGCCAGTGCAAAAGGGGCCTTTCAAGGAAGCTATCGCGTTTGTCATTGGTGGCGGCAACTACAAAGAGTACCTGGGCCTGCAAGAGTTTGCCAGCAAACATACTCCACCCAAGTCCGTAGCGTATGGCTCTACAGAAGTTTTGACAGGGACTGAGTTTCTGGAACAGCTCACGGAGCTCGGACAGAAAACGTCCACGTGATGTATGTAAATGATTGCAATGAGGATGCATGTTGTGCGGATTGCCTGAGCACAATTGCGCGTGTGCTGGCATGCATATTTGGTCATGTGAGGTAAAATTGGGTTTGTTGTTGATGTGCGGCGCCTCTGTAGGTGAGTGCTCTGTACATCAAATGCAGGACATGCATGTGTGTAGTGTCATGGGATGTTCCACAAGCTGAATTTCGTGCGCTGGCACTGCGTGTACATGTAAGGTTGATGCATCTGTAACCCCTGCAAAAATGCCATCACTGCTGAAAGCAGCCTACCATGCCCGCGTGAACAACCGCATAGGTTGTCAGCATGCTGCAACCAGGGTAACATCCCATGTGTACAGACAATGCAAGTGATCATGATACGTGCAACATGCATGACACATGCATTGTTCACAAAGCTCATCATCATGCAATAATCATTTACCGGGGTCTACCTCCACTAGCCACACGTAGCTATTGTACTACTGCCTCCAACCCCATACATGCATGCGTTTGTTCATCACCTGCACGCGTGTGCAGTCAGTTAGTCTTGTGGTTCTTCGCAGCAGCCAGGAGCATGAGCAGTAGACAGACTCCCACTCCCCATCTCGCTCCCGTTCTCCTTCACCCACAGCCTCACTCCTGCCATTCCCACGCAGCGCTGCATGCGGTAACCCTGGCTGAGGGCCCCTCCGCCCCGCCCCTCCGCCCCGCCCTTGCGCCCTGCCCTGTCAGCAGCGGTGCTGTCGTACTAGCAGCTGCTGTATGTGCCGGTTAGGCGCTGCCAGTAGGGTTGGGTGGTGGGGTTGGCCTATCGTCGCCGTAGCATGGGCAAGCTGCACTACCAACAGCCTGCTCCCAATGCATGCCATTGTCATTGCACATGCATGTGTCACGTCCTTCAGTCCTTGCGTACAGTATGCACCTGTCGCCGAAGTTTTTTCACCACTGTTGTGCACAGTAGCTTTGGTGGTGTACAGTACACATACGCATCACTTCGTCCCAGCCTTTGCCGCAACTTCGCCAGCAGCTTCTTCATTGGGTAGCCATTGCTTTGCATGGCCGACAGCAGTTTTGCCATAGCCGTCACGAAGTGGGCCTTGTACGTACACACGCGGACAAAGCGTGCGTACTGCGAGTCGATGACGCCTGGTTTTGTGGTGGACGGCGTGTTTGAGGTCGGCAGTGGTGCTCTGTGGCGTGGTATGGCGCTGTAGGCTGGCGACTGCTGCTTGCTGTATAGCTCGCCGGAGATGCCATCTTCCGTTTGAAACATTGTCACATCCAAGAAGGGCAGCGTAATACTTTGCGCAGTCTGTGTGACAGTGAGGATGTCTTCCGGGTACACACCTCCTCCAGGCACATGCGCACCCGTGTACAGGTAGCTTTGCAAATCTGGTACATCCACAACCAGTAAGTCATTGATGTAGCGCAATACTCCACGTGCACATTGCATCAGCCGCTGCGTGTCCTTGCAGTCGTAGGCGTTGTACAAAATCCAGTTCGTACATGGTATCCATTTGCTAAATCGACCCCTGCCGGATTACCCATCGGAATGCCCACGCGCTCAGTTGGTACAACTGATCAGCGGCTGTTCTGATGTACAGGTTGTCCAGCAGGTATTGCAGCATGTCGTACAACGACTGCGCAGTTAATGCCCGCCAGCTGCCTTCGTCATCAGTCTGATAATGTGCGCCTGCAGTCCAGCGGTGTAGCACGGAACCATCATGTTGTATAGTCAGATGCAAGTGTGTTGCCCTCGTGCGCGCGGCTTGCATGCGGAAAGTGGCGTCCACCAAGCGCTTCATGCGCTGCAGCAAATCGCCGTGCTGAATCTTTGTATAGAGGGTGGTCAAGTCAAAAGTCTAGAGGCACAAGTGCTGCCGCTTGGCAGTGGCTGTTCTTGTGGTGTTAAACAATGATTGGAGGCGGGTCAATGTATGAGGTAAGGCTACAGCAGGCGCTGCATGCCATCTACATGACGCCTACTCTGAGGCCTAGGTAGGTTGTTGCTGGAGCTGTGGTTGTTGCAAGGATTGGCTGCAGAACTGCACAACTTGTGAACAAACAAAGTGCAGAGTATAAGCACGGTCAATCAAGCAAGCTGTCAAACTTGGACACAACTGTCTCTAATTGAAAAGTGATTGAAGTACTCTAGTGTGCACGCTGTCACATTCCCTCCTTTGTACATCATTGCAGCGCCTCTGGCTTCAACACCCCAACAAAAGGCAGGGATCGGTAGCGGTTGTCGTAGTCAAGCCCGTAACCCACCACAAAGTCGTCGGGGCACTGCAGCACAGTTGCAACACTCAGTTCATCTCGACTATGGCGAGTCATTCATAAGCACTCCATGCAAGTGCCTAAGCCTGCAACGACACTACCAAACCCACCTGGAAACCGACGTAAAGCTTCCCGTGCACGCCATGCGGCCTGAAGTCCACCTCCCTGCGCTCGGCCTTATCCAACAACACCGCCACACTGACAGACTCCGCTCCCCGCTCCGCCAGCGCCGCCACCAGCGCCGCCATCGTCCGCCCCGTGTCCACTATGTCCTCAACCTTGACACAGAACCCTCAGCCCCACTCACAAGAGCACTCACAAGCACACACGCCCACACATGCGTGCGCACATGTGTACGTGTGCACCCACGCAAGCATGCATTACCCACCCCACCCCCACCCCCACCCCCGACATGCATGCGCGCATTGCCTCGTACCACCACAACATGTCTCCCCGTCACGTCATCGATTCCCGACAGCGCCACGGTGCCGGATGAGGCGGTGGAGGCGCCGAGGTAGGAGGACGCGCGCGTCACGGCCACGTCGTGCGGCACGCGCAGGGCGCGGATCAGGTCGGATAGGAACACGAACGCGCCGGTGAGGATCTGAGGCAGGGAGGGAAAGGTTGACAGACAGGCATGCGTGAAGAGGGGGAGAGAGAGTGAGAGGGAGAGGGAGAGGGAGAGGGAGAGGGAGAGGGAGAGGG